>JAODAL010010354.1:0-105602 GCA_025379985.1 Phyllomedusa bahiana | reverse complement strand
TAAAGTTTAAAAAGGGGGGGCCCCCCCTACACATTAGATAGATACGACAGGGGGGCCCCCCCCCATACACATTAGATAGATATCGGACAGGAGGGGCACCCCCATACACATTAGATAGATATCAGACAGGAGAGGCACCCCCATACACATTAGATAGATATCAGACAGGAGGGGCCCCCCCATACACATTAGATAGATATCGGACAGGAGGGGCACCCCCATACACATTAGATAAATATCGGACAGGAGGGGCACCCCCATACACATTAGATAGATATCGGACAGGAGGGGCACCCCCATACACATTAGATAGATATCGGACAGGAGGGGCCCTCCATACACATTAGATAGATATCGGACAGGAGGGGCCCCCCCCATAAAATTAATAGAATCAGACAGGAGGGGCCCCCCCATACACATTAGATAGATATTGGACAGGAGGGGCACCCCCATACATATTAGATATCGGACAGGAGGGGCCCCCCCCATACACATTAGATATCGGACAGGAGGGGCACCCCCATACACATTAGATAGATATCGGAAAGGAGGGGCCCCCCCTATACACATTAGATATCTGACAGGAGGGGCACCCCCATACACATTAGATAGAAAACAACAGGAGGGCACCCCCAAACACTTAGAAGATATCAGACAGGAGGGGCCCCCCCCAATACACATTAGATAGATATCGGACAGGGGGGGCCCCCCCCAACAATTAGATAAAAACGACGGGAGGGGCCCCCCTACACAAAAGAAGATATCGGACGGAGGGCCCCCCATACACTTTGTAGATAGGGGACAGGAGGGGCACCCCCATACACATTAAATAATATCAGACCGGAGGGGCCCCCCCCTTTAACATTTGGATAGATACACAGGAGGGCACCCCCATACACATTAGATAGATATCGGACAGGAGGGGCACCCCCATACACATTAGATAGATATCGGACAGGAGGGGCACCCCCATACACATTAGATAGATATCGGACAGGAGGGGCACCCCCATACATATTAGATAGATATCGGACAGGAGGGGCACCCCCATACATATTAGATAGATATCGGACAGGAGGGGCACCCCCATACATTTAGAATCGGACGGGGGGGCCCCCCCCATACCATTAAAATAGAATCAACGGAGGGCCCCCCCCATACACATTAGATAGATACGGAAGGAGGGCCCCCCAACACATTAGTAGATATGGGACGGAGGGCCCCCCTTTAACTTTAGTTAAATCGGACAGGAGGGGCACCCCCATACACATTAGATAAATATCGGACAGGAGGGGCACCCCCATACACTTTAATGATACGGACAGGAGGGGCACCCCCCATACATATTAGATAGATATCGGACAGGAGGGGGCACCCCCCCATACAAAATTTAATAGATATCACAGGAGGGGCCCCCCCCATACCATTAGATGTAGGACAGGAGGGCCCCCCAACAATTAATTCGGACAGGAGGGCACCCCCAACACTTTAATAAATACGGACAGGAGAGGCGCCCCCCATCACTTTAATAGATAGGGACAGGGGGGCACCCCCCCATACCATTAGATAATATCGGACGGAGGGGCCCCCATACACTTTTTGATTGATGGCTGCTTAAATTTGTGTGTTTAGCATTCATTTATTGGGCTAAGACCATAGAGGGGTCTCTAGGGAAGACGAGTATATACCTCAAAATATGCTTTGGGTTCACTGTTCACCTTTGTAGGGTGTAGCACAGTCTGTTTTTCTATGCTTCACTACAGGAAAGGTATTGTGACACACAGTGGCCCAGAGGAGGCCCCAAGCGACACTCTTTTGGCGAATGACTAAGTTATGACATATACACAGGGAGTGTATACAGTGATATAGACATAACCCTTCTTAAGAATTAGAGTAGGTCCTTTGTGTTACTGGACGTTATTCCCCGGTCCCTGTGGTTCCCCCTCCTCAGGTGAGGACTCTCGGCTCAGTAGAGATCACTGTAGCTTTATCACCATTAGCAGATCTGTCCTGCGATACCTTGTGCCGCCCCAGGTTACAGCACGGTTGATGCCCTGGAGTAAGCCCACACTGAGCTCTATGTTCTGACCCGTGCACCTTTCGTGTTCCCCCATGGTCCCCCCTCCTCAGGTGAGGGATCTTTCTGCTCTTTGTAGTGATCACTGTAGCTTTATCACCATTAGCAGATCTGTCCTGCGATACCATTTGTCTGACTTGTGTCATCTATGTCTGTTCTGCCTCTTACTTCCTTGTAGGTTATGGGTTGATTATAATAGTCCTGCATGAAACATTAAGGGGGGGGGGGGGGGGGGTAGAGGAAAGCGCTCTCAATTTCGGTTGGCACCACAGGAAAGCGTTTCATCAACATTTTGCATCAGACTCTCCCATCTTGATACGGTGCGCAGCTTGGGAGTGATAGTGACGAGGCCCCGCTGAGCATACAGGGACCTGGACTCTTCTGACACCTTCCCTGCCCCCCCAGGAGGGGGGGGGGGGGGCCTGGCCCGTGGTCCTCGCTGGGTGCAGGGGGGTGGGGGTGGGTGCAGGGGGGGGGTTAGCCCGTCCTCTTCCATTTGCCCAGGAATCAGCAGGACAAGGACACCGCTCATCAGAGCCAATGTCACTGGATTTCAGTGGATGCATCATGAATTTTTCAGCATGGTTTTATGGATTTCTACCTTGGGCTGAGCGCGGAGCAGCTTTTACTCGTTCAGGAGATTTTTGTTGCCGTTCACTTTTTGAGTTATTTACTGTTCTTTAGCCTTTAAGAGAAAATAAAGTGCAGTTTCCTGGTATTTGTGGAGCTGGACGTGCCGCTGTTTGGAGAGCCGGTGCGTGCCGCCACTATCTGCTCGTAAAACCAGGAATATGCTTTGCAGAGTAATTACCTACTGCTCGGAAGATGAAGGGTTTCTTTAATGGTTCCAGCAATGACTTTCCTTGCTATTATTAAGGGGGGGGGGGGCTCAGCCTCAGGCCCCTGTGGCCCCCATTGCTCCTTATTACAGACCGGCTGGAGAGGGTCCCCGCGGGAGGCCTCCGCATGGCGCCCAGATACTCCCGCCCTCTGAGTGGGTGCTGCAGGGTGTCAGAGGCGCAGGAGGAAAAATGTGTATATATATATATATACTGATGCATGGAGCCTGTTCCTGTAAATGTGTGGCAATTTCGGGTATGGGGGTCTATACGGGCAGAAGGATAGTAGGGTATACCCGGACACCCTATCCTGACGTTGGGCAGTATGGCCGTCATTATCTATATCGCCCCCTGTTGTTGCCCCTGACTTGGGCACTGTCCTCTTTTTCCTGCAGTGTATCCATATCTCCCCCTGTTGTTACCCCTGAGGTGGGGCACTGTCCGCATTTTCTGTAGGTTTCCTTTTAATCACCCCCCTATTGCCCCTGACGTGGGGCAGTATGGCCGTCATTATCTATATCACCCCCCTGTACCCCGGGGTGGGGGCAGCATTCCCTCATTTCCTGTATGTTGGGATCACCCCCCTTTCCCTCGACGGGGGGCATATGGCCTCTTTATCTATATCCCCCCCCTTTGTTCCCCCGGGGTGGGCAGCATGCCTCTTTTCCTTTTTTATCCGTACACCCCTTTACCTCTGAGGGGGGGCAGTAGGGGGCCGTCATTATCTATTCCCCCCCTTTTTGTTACCCTGAGGGGGGGTTAGGGCCCTCATTTTCTGTAGTGTATCCGTATCACCCCCTGTTACCTCTGACGGGGGGCAGTAGGGCCGTCATTATCTATATCTCCCCCTGTTACCCCTGAGGTGGGGCAGCATGTCCGTCATTTCCTGTAGTGTATCGGTATCACCCCCTGTTACCTCTGACGGGGGGCAGTATGGCCGTCATTAGCTATATCGCCCCCCTGTTGTTACCCCCTGAGGGGGGTATAGGGCCCTCTTTTTGAAAGTGAAAATCCGATCACCCCCGTTCCCCCTGACGTGGGCCAGTAGGGGCCGTCATTTCCCGCAGTTTCCCCACATCCCCCTGTTTGTTCCCTTTCCAACATTTTCCCCGCCAGTCTCTGCCGTCCATCGTCCAAAATTCCCCCCGGGCTCTTTATTGCATAATGAAGCCGCTCTCGGAGGTAGTGGCTCTCGTTTTAAGTGTCCTTGTAATTTTTACTAGCTCTGGACAGTAATTACAGATTACAGTCATTCACTTCCATTCCCAATTGGCCTCGCAGTCACCTTCAAACACCACGAGGGACGAGCTCTGCGCGTGAGAGGAAACAATGCGTCAGGAGAGGCAGAGGATAGCGGCCGGGGCTGGTCGCCCTCCGTGCAGTAGCGCAGTACGTGGGTCACTGTGCTGCGCGGTGGCTGTTAGGGCCACACTGCACGGCCCCGGCCGCTGAGCTCAGGGGGTGATGAATTGTTGGGGTTTTTTTTCGTGTCGCCTCCGGGTGTAGAAACTTCTTCTACTCCAGGTCTCCTTTCTACTCTTCTATTGGGGTCAGTCTGATGTCATTGGATGAAAATAATACAGGCCTAATGCAGAGCTGTAACAGAACCACCAAAACACCCCCCCCTTCCCTAATTTTTTTGCATTCTAAAACTTGACCCCCCCCCTTGCTTTCCTATTAGCTCCACCCTCTTTTTGTTACATTCTAACCTGACTCCTTCTACATTTATGCTATTTAGCTCTATCCTAATTTTAATAACATTGTAACCAACTTCCTTCTATTTTTCTGATTAAGCCCCACCCTAATTCCAGCTTTATTCTAACCAAGCTCCTCCTATATCTGTGATTTAGCCCCTCCCTTCTGTTGGTAACATTATAATATGATGCCTCCTTTTTATTTAGCTCCTCCCTAATTTAATCTACAATCTAACCAAGCTCCTCCTATTTGTGATATAGCCCCTCCCTAATTTTAGTAACATTCTAACCAAGCTCCTATGCCCCTCCCTACTACTTTGATTTTGCTCCTCTTATTTGTCATTTAGCCCCTCCCTAACTTGAATAACATTGTAACCAAGCTCCTACCACTTCTTTGATTTTGCACCTTCCTAATTTTAGCTACCTTATTGCCTAGCTCCTCCCATTTCCGTGCTTTAGTCCCTCCCTAATTTTAGTTACATTCAAGTCAAGCTCATCCTATTTCTGTGCTTTAGCCCCTCCCTAATGTTGGTAACATTCTAACTCCTCCTACCTTTTGCTCTTTAGCCCGTCCCTATTTTCAGCATGTGCTGCCTAGACTCCGCCCTGTGTCTTCCCTTTTAGCCTCTTCATACTGTCACAGAGGGGCCCCTTTTACATTGGGCTCCTGACTGAGTTGCTGCCCCCGGTTTCGGTAGAAGGTATTTTTGATGTAATTTATATCTCGCGGCCGCCTCCGCGTCACCCTTCCCTGTGTCCGGTCCATGTACCACAATGGCCCCAAGCACTGGGCCGCCCCCGCCTGAGGTATAACAGCAGCAGGTGAATGGGCGGCGGGTTAGTGGGCGCCAAGGGACCGGGGGTGAGTGGGCAGCGAGGGGCACAGGGGCGGCGGGTGAGTGGGCGGCGGGGGGCCCCTGGGTGAGTGGGCGGGAGGGGCCCGGGGGGGGGAGTGGGCGGCGAGGGGTCCGGAGGGGAGTGGGCGGCGAGGGGGCCCCGGGGGGATTGGGCCGGGGGGGGGCCCGGGGGGATTTGGGGGGTGGGGCCCGGGGGGGATGGGGGGCGAGGGGCCCCGGGGCGGCGGGTGGTGGGGGGTGTGGGGCCCGGGGGGTGAAGGGGGTGGTGGGGGCGGCGTGGGGGCCGGGGTGATTGGGCTGGACCCCTGGGGGGCGGCGTGGGGTCGGGTGGGGGAACGACGCCCCGAGCGCCACCTAAAACATTCGGAGACTTTGTTTTGTCACTTGCAGAGTCGGCTGAAGTCATTGCGGCGCGGCCCTCGGTGGGACAACCTTTCCCTCTCCCATAGCCCCGGTCTAATCAACCCCTATAATTTTTTGCAGAAATATATTTATATTTAAATTTTACCACATTTCTTTGTTTAATTTGAGATGTAATTAACCCGTCGCCACGGCAACTAATTTTGTGATGCCGTAAATTACTGCCGCCTTTTCATCAAAATTCAGTTACTTTGGCTCCTGTGTGCAATGTACTGATGCAATTAGGTTGCTAAGGGCAACTCAGAGGAGCTGGAAACCTTTTGTCAAACTGTAGCGAGAGGAAGTCGTTATATTGTAGCAAACTATTGCACCGAGGGGCCTGGGAAAGGGCAAAAGATGGACCCCCCGTGCATCATGCACCCACCTGCTGCGCCCCCCCGTGCACCATGCACCCACCTGCTGCGCCCCCCTGCCCCCATGCACCCACCGCTGCCCCCACGTGCCCCAATGCACCCACCTGCTGCGCCCCCCCCCACCCTGAACCCACCTGCTGCGCCCCCCCGTGCACCATGCACCCACCTGCTGTGCCCCCCCGTGCACCATGCACCCACCTGCTGCGCCCCCCGTGCACCATGCACCCACCTGCTGCGCCCCCCCCCACCCGTGAACCCACCTGCTGCGCCCCCCTGTGCACCATGCACCCACCTGCTGTGCCCCCCTGTGCACCATGCACCCACCTGCTGTGCCCCCCTGCACCATGAAACCCACCTGCTGTGCCCCCCGGGCACATACCCACTGCTGCGCCCCCCGTGCACCATGCACCCCCCTGCTGCGCCCCCCCGTGCACCATGCACCACCTGCTGCGCCCCCCGTGCACCATGCACCCACCTGCTGCGCCCCCCATCGCACCATTGCACCACCTCTGCGCCCCCGTGCACCATGAAAACCCACCTGCTGCGCCCCCGGCCCCCCCACCTGCTTCCCCCCCCCTGTGCCCCATGCACCCCCCTGCTGTGCCCCCTGTGACCATGCCCCCACCTGCTGCCCCCAGCCCCCATGCACCCACCTCGCCCCCGTCACCAGCACCCCCCTTTCTGCCCCCCGTTAACCAGCACCCACCTGCTGCGCCCCCCCCGTGCCCATGCACCCACCTCTGCGCCCCCCCGTCACCATGCACCCCCCTCTGCGCCCCCCCTGCCCATGCACCCACCTGCTGCGCCCCCCCGTGCACCATGCACCCACCTGTCCCCCCCGTGCTGCCATGATTTAACCCTTCACCTGCCGCCCGTCTCCTGCTCCTGTAGAGGAGGCAAATATTTACCCAGGAGAACGAGCACTTTGAAAAGAAATTTCCTGCCATATTGTGCAAATCTCTCAGCAAATCTACGGGAGGAGCGGGACGGGGCAGAGGAGCGCGGCAGCTGCTGCAAGTCCCTCCGGAGCCACCGCAGCCCCCAGGCCGTGTCCTCTTCAGAGTCGGTGGCTTCCCCCGGAGCTGCTGGTGGGGACGGAGAGGGGGGGGGGGGTGAATTAGTAAAAATAAGTGAAATCTGTCATTTTTTTAGTTTTGTTCTTGGAACGTTCCGGGTGAAAGTTGCTGCCGCTCGGAGGCCGGATCACGGCGCGCTGTCACCGGAGCAGCAGCGGATGGAAGCAGAGAAGCGAGGCAGATCCCGGCCGCTCCTTCCTGTCCTGCAGAAGAGTTTGTGCATCTTTTTTTTTAATTTTTTTTTTTATTTAAAACAAAACCCCTCTGTGTTGCTTTTGTCACGTTAATTCCCATTTTGCCAACACCAGGGGCCCAGGCAGACGAGTTACCAAGGAACGCAAAATTTTAATTAGTGTATTTTAATCATTCAGGCTTTTCAAGCTAATCCACATACCCCAGAGAATTCCCAAGATGCTGCTCTATGCTGCGTTACCATTTATTGTTGAGTCTATTATAATTACTGTTAGCAGGTGGGG
Source organism: Phyllomedusa bahiana (assembly GCA_025379985.1). NCBI lineage: Eukaryota > Metazoa > Chordata > Amphibia > Anura > Hylidae > Phyllomedusa > Phyllomedusa bahiana. The sequence goes on along the minus strand of JAODAL010010354.1, from coordinate 97,810 downwards.
ACTGCAAGATGTTTATTATGAGTTTTTCATCTTTAGTGTAATTACTGAGAAAAAAAAACACAAAATAAAAAGAAGTGGTGACTCTTTGATTCCTAGACAACAGTTTTTCACATTTTTGCTCTTCCTTCTCCTTTTTTTCTTTTTTTTTTTTTCTTTTGGCATCTCCAAAGGTGCAAGGGTCAGGAGTTTGGTCCAATGTTGTCGGTCCCCGACTGAGGGAGGGGCAGGGGGTCTGCCTGCTGCCCCCCTCACCCGCCCCAAAGTACTGAAAGTCATGGACATCTTCATCTGCATTCGCTTCCTTAATTCAGAATGAAGAAACTTTTGTAATAGTTTTCATTAAAAGACATTTCTGCTGCCGGAGCGTTTGTGCAAATCCTCCACCTGCTGGCTGTCCTGCAACATCTCCAGCAAATCTGGCACAATCCTGCTTCTGACTGCTCTCTGCTTATCCTCTCAGTGTTGGGGAGAGGAAGGAGTTTGTGTATGACAGATCAGAGAATGGGGAGCGTCCAAGGAGGGCAGCTCCCATAGACTATATATAAATAGAGAGGAAAAAATGGCAGTGGGAAGTGGGAGAGTCACTTTTGGGCTGTGTACAGGTGTAGAGAAAAAGAAGAGAATCCACTACCAAATCTCATCCCCAAAAACACAGCTCAAAACCGCTTGCTACTGGGAGGGCACCCCCCCAGGGGATTACATCCAGCATGTATATGGGGAGGAACCCCCACAGGAATACCCTCGCATATGCATGGGAGGAACCCCCCAGGAGATCACATCCACATGTATTACTGGGGGGACCCCCCCACAGGAACAACCAGAGAACTATGGGGGGAACCCCCCCGGGGGAATCAATCCAGATGTATTACTGGGAGGACACCCCCAAGGGGTCACTCCAGTTGCTACGGGAGGACACCCCCAAGGGGAGATCACATCCGCATGTATACTGGGGGACACCCCCCCCAGGAATAAACCAGCATGTATTATGGGGGGACAACCCCCAAAGGGGATCACATCCGCATATGCCCGGGGGGGGACACCCCCCAAAAAGGGGATCACTCCCGCTAATACTGGGAGGACACCCCCACGGGAGTCACATCCAGCTTGACGGGAGGACCCCCTAAAAGGAGATCACATAGATGAAAAAAGGGAGGCAAACCCCCCAAAAAGATCCACCAGATGTATACTAAAGGAAAGGACACCCCACGGAGATCACATCAGCATGTTTACGTGGGAGGAACACCCCCACAGGAGATCACATCCCGCATATGCTAATGGGAGGACACCCCCCCAGGAGATCACATCCGCATATTCTACTGGGAGGACACCCCACAGGAAGATCACATCCAGCATGTATGACTGGGAGGACACCCCACAGGAGATCACATCCAGCATATGCTACTGGGAGGACACCCCCACAGGAGATCACATCCAGCATATGCTACTGGGAGGACACCCCCACAGGAGATCACATCCAGCATGTATTACTAGGAGGACACCCCCACAGGAGATCACATCCAGCATATGCTACTGGGAGGACACCCCCACAGGAGATCACATCCAGCATCTGCTACTGGGAGGACACCCCCACAGGAGATCACATCCAGCATGTATTACTGGGAGGACACCCCCACAGGAGATCACATCCAGCATGTATTACTGTGAGGACACCCCCACAGGAGATCACATCCAGCATGTATTACTGGGAGGGGGGAGTTGTGCGCCAATACCCCTGTTCATGCATTTTTGGGTTATATTTTGCTTCTCTTATCCGGAATCGTGGATTGAATCTGTATCTCTTCTGGTTTTGCCGGGTGTATACGGCTTTTGATTCATTCACGTTATTGTTGGGCTGTTGTGCAATATTCAGGAGGTGTTATTATACATTGTAACCTGCTGCTCTGTACCTTCTCTGGGGGCAGCACTTCGGCCGTTATTGCAAAGGACCAATTCACACAAATGATTTGGACGCTGAAAATTTCACCCCTGAATCCTCGTCTCAAAATTCAGATACGGATTTTAAATAATCATCAAATCCTCCTCGGAAAAGGAGAATCTGAGAATCCTTATGGGGACAGTGTTCTGCCGAGCAGGTGTTAGGCGCTGACCCACGTCCACCCCTGTGTGATGAGGACCGGACCCTGATTTTACATTCTCCATTGTTTCCTATTGGTATTTTCAGCGCAGAATCCGCCTCGAGAACCGACCTCAATGCTGAAAGTGATTGAAAATAAATCCATGATAAAAAATCAGCGTCTTGTGAACAACGATGCAAATCTTACATTTGAAACAATGAGCGGAGGATCGCAGTCAGATTGGACGTGGATTCTGAGGGGACGACGCGCTGAATGTGAGCGCACCCCCCGGCCACACGGCAAGTGGGAAACACTCTCCTCGGCTTCTGTTGGACGACGCGCTGTTTGATGTGGATTTTAGGTCTTCTTTTTTCCGGCGGATTCCACAGAGAACAAGTCCCTTTCATGTCTGAGGTTTTGGACACGGTTTTTATGTGGATAAAGCGGAAGTTTTTTTTTTTTTTTTATTGGCTTTCTAGTCCGACCTCAGAAAATCCGAGTTGTGTGGAATATAACACGAATTTTCAATTGAGGTCAATGGGAGAGTTTACAATCCATATTTTGTGAGTGTTTCAAATTGGGATAAGTGTGGATCACTCGCTGTGTGGACGGAGCTTTAGGGCTTCTCCCCACGACGCGGGTTATTGATCAGTTTTACAAACCAGCTAAAAACAGACAAGCAGCGCCCCCATAGACTTCAATAGATTTCCCGATTGACGGTTTTTTAACATCACTGGTGTAACAAGAAACTTTTTCAATATCCAGCCCGGTTTTAAGGGGGAACGTGAACAAGTGGGTGCGAAGGGGGACGGGGGAAACCGACAAAAACCGCAGGGGAACACCCCCCCCCCCTGTGTAATCTAAAAAATACTAAATACCGGCCGGAAAATCCAGTATTTGGTCTTTGCCGCGTAAATGCGCCTTTATTGTCTTGATGTTTTCAGCCTTTTTTAGCTTTCAAATATTTTTATATCTCGTTTGTGTTTTTTGTCTCCTTGGGCGAGCGCTCGAACACTGGAGATGAGAACACGATGTATATTGCAGTGTGCAGGCCCCATGGTGTGCGCCTAACCCCCTGCACATTGGTGTGGGGTAATGTCGGAGTCTGCCAGGTGCCCCCGGGGTCTCCGCTCCCGTCCGTCACCTACAGATCAGAGTGACGCGTGGTCGGCTTCCGTCCGTCTGACATTTTGGGTGAAAGCGTCGTTTTGCCCTTTGACCTGTTAGTTGTAAGAAGTGACCGTCGTGCAATGTTTTGCTGTACAAAGTCCCAGATCATGCGCTGCACAAACCCTGCGGTCGGCGGAGGCGCGGCTCTGTCCGGCCGTCAGACGTCTCCCATCTATTCAGCTTCCGCTTATTTCCAGTTTGTCGCTTTTTCTTGGTGGTTTAACTGGTAATGACATTGAGGCGTCTTCCACCGATGCAGTTTCACCCATGACCTGCGGGGGGCGCCGCGGTCTCCGCTCGTCTGTGGAGAGAACTGGTCGTCTTCTGGAAGAAAAAGGAATCGAGGCAAAAAAAATAATAATCCGGCGTCGCCCTCTTCATTGTGTCCATTATGAGGCCACCTCGCCGGTGGAAGGGCCCCCCAGCTGTCCCCAGCATGTGAGCGCAGCAGTTGTTAAACTAGAAGACAAAATAGTTGGCAACTTCCAGAGGTTGTTTTTCACACTGAGGTTTCTATAGAAACGCTTGGGTCATCCAAGCCGGGGGGACGAAAATATCCCCTCCTGCCCCCCCTCAAACATAAGCAAGCTGATATGATATGAACATGAGGGCAGCTGACAGGAGCGCGTGAAGGGCGGCTCTTCCTCTCAGTTCAGGCTGAACAGTAAAAGTTTTCCTTTCGGTGTTTTCCTTCTTCATCGCAGAGACTAATGCAAAAAAGGCCATTGGCGGGGGCAGAAGGGTTTGGGGGTGGGGGGGGGCTGAAGGGCAGCAGGGGGGGGGGGGGGGTTGAAGGCGCGGGGGGAGGTGGGGGGTTGAAGGCGCAGCGGTGGATGGGGGGTTGAAGGCCCCCAGCGGTGGAGTGGGGGGTTGAAGGCGCCGGGGGGGTGGGGGGTTGAAGGCGCAGCGGTGGAGGGGGGGGTTAAGGCAGCAGCGGTGGGGGGGTGGGGGTCTGAAGGCCAGCACGGTGGGGGGGGGGGGTCTGAAGGGTGGGGCAGCTTTTCGGGGGAGGTAGGGGGTTGAAGGCAGCAGGGTGGAGTGGGGGGTCTGAAGGCGCGCGGTTGGGGGGGGGGGGTTTTGAGGCAGCAGCGGTGGAGGGGGGGGTTGAAAGGGGGCAGCGGTGGAGGGGGGGGTTGAAGGCAGGGGTGGGGTGGGGGGTCTGAAAAGGCAGCAGCGGTGGGGTGGGGGGGGTCTGAAGGCCCAAAACAGCGGTGGAGGTGGGGGGGGATCTGATCCGGGGGGCGGGGGAGGGGGGGGGGTCTGAACGAGCGGGTGGAAGGTGGGGGGGTTCTGAAGGGGCAGCGGTGGAGGGGGGGGTTTTTGGCAGCGCGGTGGAGGGGGGGGGGGGTTGAAAGGTAGCAGCGGTGGAGGGGGGGGGGGTTGAAGGCAGCCGGTGGAGGTGGGGGGTTGAAAGGAGCAGCGGTGGGGTGGGGGGTCTGAAGGCAGCAGCGGTGGAGGTGGTGGGGGTTTAAGGCAAGGGGGGGGGTGGGGGGTGGGGGGTTTGAAGGCGCAGCGGTGGGGTGGGGGGGGTTTAAAGGGGGGGTAAAGCAGCGGTGGGGTGGGGGGTCTGAAGGCGGGGCGGTGGAGGTGGGGGTTGAAGGCAAGGGGGGGGAAGGGGGGCAGCGGTGGAGGTGGGGGGTCTAAGGCCCGGAGGGGGCCGGCAGCGGTGGAGGTGGGGGTCTGAAGGCCCGGCAGCGGGTTTGGGGGTGGGGGGTTGAGGCGGCGGCTGCAGCCCGGTGGAGGTGGGGGGGTCTGAAGGGGGGGCAGCGCGGGGGGTGGGGGGTCTGAAGGGGGAGCAGCGGTGGGTTTGGGGGGCCCTGAGGCGGGGGGCAGCGCGGGGGAGGTGGGGGGGCGAAGCGTTCAGCTCGGTGGAGTTTTTGGGGGGTTTAAGGCGCAGCTGGTGGAGGGGTTGGGGGGTTAAGGCGGTGGGAGCGCGGTGGAGGTGGGGGGTCTCCAACCGGTGGCAGGGGGCGGTGGAGGTGGGGGGGTTTGAAGGGGGGCCGCGGTGGTGGTGGGGGGTCTGAAGTTGGTGGCAAGCAGCGGTGGGGTGGGGGGTTGAAGGGTGGCAGAGCGGTGGAGGGGGGGGTCTGAAGGGGCGGGGAACAGGTGGGGGGTCTGAAGGCGGCGGCAGCAGCGGTGGAGGTGGGGGGTCTGAAGGCGGCGCCAGCAGCGGTGGAGGTGGGGGGTCTGAAGGGGCCCGGGGGTGGCACAGCAGGTGGAGGTGGGGGGGTTGAAGGTGGGGGTTGGCAGCCGGGTGGGGTGGGGGGTTAAAAATGGGGGGCAGCAGGGTGGGGTGGGGGGTCTGAAGGCAGCAGCGGTGGAGGTGGGGGGTCTGAAGGCAGCAGCGGTGGAGGTGGGGGGGTCTGAAGGCAGCAGCGGTGGAGGTGGGGGGTCTGAAGGCAGCAGCGGTGGAGGTGGGGGGTCTGAAGGCGGTGGCAGCAGCGGTGGAGGTGGGGGGTCTGAAGGCAGCAGCGGTGGAGGTGGGGGGTCTGAAGGCAGCAGCGGTGGAGGTGTGGGGCCGCTGTCGCCCCCGTGTCTCACAGTTGGGATGGTGTTGTTAGGCTTCCAAGCTTCTCTCTCTTTCCTTCAAACGTAAGGATGGTCATTATGGCCAAATAGTAAAATTTTTGTTTCGTCAGACCACAGGACATGTCTCCAAAGATGTAGGCCTTTGTTCCTGTGCATTTACAAACATGAATCTGGCTTTTCTCTGTTTCTTTTGGAGTAATGGCTTCTTCCTGGCAGAGCGGCCTTTCAGCCCATGTTGATACAGGACTCGTTTCACTGTGGATAATGACACAATCTTACCAGCTTCCTCCAGCATCTTCTTTTGCTTTTGTTCTTGGGTTGATATGCACATGTCGGACCAAACGTTCATCTCTGAGACACAGACCCCGCCTCCTTCCTGAGCGGTATGATGGCCGGACATTCCCATCTTGTTTGTACTTGTGTATAATTGTTTGTACAGATGAACGAGGCTCCTTCAGGTCTCTTGAAATTGCCCCAAGGATGATCCAGACTTGTGCAAGTCTAGAATTCTCGTCCTGATATCTTGGCTGATTTTTTTAGACTTTCCCATGATGTTACACACAGAAGCAGTGTGTTTCTACTGTGCTATAAAATTCATCCACAGCTGTGTCTCTAACTCAGATGTTGCCAATAAACCTATCAGAAGCTTCCAAAGACCTGACATCATCATATGGGCGGGCCCAAATTGTGTAAAGACGGAGTCATCCCAGTGTATGGAAACTGCTGACTTTACAGAAAGTAATAAAAATGCCTTAAAAATTCTCCCTCTCATTATTCTGCATTTGGGGAATAGAAATAATTTTGGTTCTAATTGACCTAAAACGAGGAAGGTTTATTCTAATTTCATGTCAGAGAGAAAAACCTGCGATGGGGCTTTATATAGAGGGGAGGGAGAAACCTGCAGATGGGGCTTTATATAGAGGGGAGGGAAGAACCTGCAGATGGGACTTTATATAGAGGGGGGTGGAGTAGGAAAGAAACCTGCAGATGGGGCTTCATTAGAGGGGAGGGAGAAACCTGCAGATGGGGCTTTATATAGAGGGGAGGGAGAAACCTGCAGATGGGGCTTTATATAGAGGGGAGGGAGAAACCTGCAGTTGGGGCTTTATATAGAGGGGAGGGAGAAACCTGCAGATGGGGCTTTATATAGAGGGGAGGGAGAAACCTACAGATGGGGCTTTATATAGAGGGAAGGAGAAACCTGCAGATGGGGCTTTATATAGAGGGAGGAGAAACAAGCAGAGGGGCTTATTAGAGGGAAGGGAACCTGCAGATGTCGCTTTATATAGAGGGGAGGGAGAACCTGCAGAGTGGGGTTTATATAGAGGGGAGGGAGAAACCTGCAATGGGGCATTTATATAGAGGGGAGGGAAAACTGTGTTCAGATGCTTGTATTTGAGTGTGTGTATGTGATAATTTTATATATATTATTTTGTATTTGTATATATATATATATATATATATACTGTACATGTGTGAATATTTACATAATAGACGATCGTTCAGGACAGATGTGTTCAGCCCTGGTCTCCACAGTCAATACATGGAAGCTCTTGGGCCTCATGGGATTTTCTAGCAGCTTCCAGAAGAGTCCGTCTGGTTACAGTCGGGATTTCTCCGCCGCACAGAACTTTGTGTTTGTTTCTGTAAAAGTTGAGATTTCTCTTTTTTTTTTTGTCCATTTGTAATTTCCTGCCGTTTCCGTACGTCTGAGCCGCCCGTCCTTGTCCCCGCGCAGCCGCTGCCAGTCCCCCAGCGTGTGGCATCCTCCCGGCAGCAGTCGGATCCTCCAGTGTTGGTCTTTGATGCCAGGGGAACCTCTTGGGCACAGTGGAATGCTAGGAATGTCGACTCGCTGCTGGCAGGGCCCCAGCCGCCGGTGCCAAGGATGCTTGTTCTTGTGCAGAAGCATTTTGACCCCCTGGTGCCACTCTTCCCAGCAATAATGGGCCGTGTACTAGTGCACATGGCGCTGGGTGATGCTGGTGCAGCGGTGGCAGCGCCTGGGTCCTGCTGATTGATTTGCAGCTCCCCGTCATCCGTTAGCGCTACTGAGCGGCTCCCGCTGGGATATTGTTCGGTAATTGCAGCCTTCGTGTCGGAGTCGTCCTTACACGTTCAGGGTTGAACATTTATCAATAATAAAGCGACAAAGGTAAAACAAATCGTTTATTTCCTCCTGTCAGAAGCTGGAGCCGATCGCTGTTCTTCCTAATCAGATGCAGCCGTAGGCAGTGGCCGTGCCCTCCCCAGTGATCGCTGCTGCTGGGACCCCGCTGGGAGCAGCGACCTTACCCTAAGTGGTGGTGATGATGATGATGATGATGTGACGCGAGTCCTAGAGCCAGACATCGGGAGACTTTCATTTCTGTTGTAGCTCCATAATCCGCATCATGGCCTCGGCTCTGGAGCCACAGATTTTACTGCAGAGTTTTCTTGAGTATTAAATGCTGCATAGGGGGGACCCCTTTATGATGTTCACATACCCCGACCATATCCCCCAAATCCTATGGATACAACTGGGACAGCTGTTCTTGTAGCAGATCTCTTTGGTGTGCACACTGCCCAGAAGGTTCTACACTTGTTGGCGCTGTGGTGGGATTTGTGTAGGTCTGCGGTGCAGTATTTTTGCAGCAGATCTCTCTGGTGTGCACACTGGTCAAAAAGGTTCTGCACTTGTTGGCACCATAGTGGGATTTGTGTGGGTCTGCAGTGCAGTATTTTTGCAGCAGGTTTCTCTGATGTACACACTGCCCAGCAGGTCCTGCACTTGTTGGCGCAGTGATAGGATTTTGTGTGGGTCTGCGGTGCAGCATTTTTGTAGCAGGTCTCTCTGGTGTGCATATTGCCCAGCAGGTTCTGCACTTGTTGGCGCAGTGATAGGATTTGTGTGGGTCTGCGGTGCAGCATTTTTGCAGCAGGTCTCTCTGGTGTGCACATTGCCCAGCAGGTTCTGCACTTTTTCGCGCAGTGATAGGATTTTTGTGGGTCTGCGGTGCAGTATTTTTGCAGCAGGTCTCTCTGGTGTGCACATTGCCCAGCAGGTTCTGCACTTTTCGCGCAGTTGTAGGATTTTTGTGGGTCTGCGGTGCAGTATTTTTGCAGCAGGTCTCTCTGGTGTGCACACTGCCCAGCAGGTTCTGCACTTTTTCGCGCAGTGATAGGATTTGTGTGGGTCTGCGGTGCAGTATTTTTGCAGCAGGTCTCTCTGGTGTGCACACTGCCCAGCAGGTTCTGCACTTTTTCGCAGTGATAGGATTTGTGTGGGTCTGCGGTGCAGTATTTTTGCAGCAGGTCTCTCTGGTGTGCACACTGCCCAGCAGGTTCTGCACTGGTTGGTGCAGTGGTGGGATTTGTGTGGGTCTGCGGTGCAGCATTTTTGCAGCAGGTTTCTCTGGTGTACACATTGCCCAGCAGGTTCTGCACTTTTTCGCGCAGTGATAGGATTTGTGTGGGTCTGCGGTGCAGCATTTTTGCAGCAGGTCTCTCTGGTGTGCACACTGCCCAGCAGGTTCTGCACTTTTTCTCGCAGTGATAGGATTTGTGTGGGTCTGCGGTGCAGTATTTTTGCAGCAGGTCTCTCTGGTGTACACACTGCCCAGCAGGTTCTGCACTTGTTGGCGCAGTGGTGAGATTTGTGTGGGTCTGCGGTGCAGTTTTTTTTGCAGCAGGTCTCTCTGGTGTGCACACTGCCCAGCAGGTTCTGCACTTTTTCTCGCAGTGATAGGATTTGTGTGGGTCTGCGGTGCAGCATTTTTGCAGCAGGTCTCTCTGGTGTGCACACTGCCCAGCAGGTTCTGCACTGGTTGGCGCAGTGGTGGGATTTGTGTGGGTCTGCGGTGCAGCATTTTTGCAGCAGGTCTCTCTGGTGTGCACAGTGCCCAGCAGGTTCTGCACTTTTTCGCGCAGTGATAGGATTTGTGTGGGTCTGCGGTGCAGTATTTTTGCAGCAGGTCTCTCTGGTGTGCACACCGCCTGCCTGCTTCTTTGCTCGCCGGTGCCGTCCTCCCATGTGGACGCGTGTAGATTTTAGGTACAAGTATAAACACTACTTATCCCGCGCTCTCCTGGCTGCGCAGCGCTCGGCAGTATATCAGCCCAAAGCTTGTAACTTAGTAGCTGAATGAACTCTATTTCAAAGGTTAATACCAAAATCTGGAGCGGATTAGGTAAAAATTACTTACAACACCATTAAAATTCTGAACTCTTTTTGTTGTGGCTGTAAATTAATTTAAAATGTCAGTTTTTTTTTTTTTTTTTTCCTCTTTTAAGGGAAAAAAAAAATCCAATAAGAAATTGAGCCAACAGAGCAATGTGCAGAGCGTCTGGCAGCGCGGGAAGTGTGGCTGCTATTGACAAGGAAAAATATGGAGCTTAACTAGAAGCATATGGCAGCCACTCCGGAGAGAAGGCGCAGCAGAAAGGGAGAGCGGCCACCGAGGAGGGCAGACGGCAGGAGAGCGGGTGACCGGCTGTCTGCTGATTACCATGGACAATGTTACCCCCCAGGGGAGGCGCGGCCGCATCACAAGCAGGTGCGCGCCGCCGACACATCCCAATGCAGAGAGTTCATTATAACTTCTTTTATCTGCTGCCGCCCCTCCTGCCGGGGACACACGTTTTCGGCTGATAGTGGGCGGCGGCCATCTGCTTCTCCCGGCTCATGGACCCCTGACTCCGGGCCCTCCCAGGGGCGGCTGATTCTCATTGTCAGGGGATCCGGCCACCTCCTCCGGGACAACTTCAGGGCCCTCACAAACCCATTGAGTTTAGCCGTACATGAAGTACGTGTGCCTCGTCTGGAAGAACGGGGGGTATCGCGGCTGTGACGTAACACGATGGATGAAACCGCTGCTTGTTCAGACGTCTTCATCCCAGGAGCTGCCGTGCTGTGTGTGCAGTGTTCTACTGGATGGAGAGGATAGCTCGGTACAGGCAGTGTTATACTGGATGGGGAGGATAGCCCGGTACAGGCAGTGTTATACTGGATGGAGAGGATAGCCCGGTACAGGCAGTGTTATACCGGATGGAGAGGATAGCCCGGTACAGGCAGTGTTATAGTGGATGGGGAGGATAGCCCGGTACAGGCAGTGTTATACTGGATGGAGAGGATAGCCCGGTACAGGCAGTGTTATACCGGATGGAGAGGATAGCCCGGTACAGGCAGTGTTATACTGGATGGAGAGGATAGCCCGGTACAGGCAGTGTTATACTGGATAGAGAGGATAGCCCGGTACAGGCAGTGTTATACCGGATGGAGAGGATAGCCCGGTACAGGCAGTGTTATATTAGATGGGGAGGATAGCCCGGTACAGGCAGTGTTATATTAGATGGGGAGGATAGCCCAGTACAGGCAGTGTTATATTGGATGGTGAGGATAGCACGGTACAGGCAGTGTTATTATAGATGGGGAGGTTAACCCCGTACAGGCAGTGTTATACCGGATGGGGAGGATAGCCCGGTACAGGCAGTGTTATACTGGATGGGGAGGATAGCTCGGTACAGGCAGTGTTATACTGGATGGAGAGGATAGCCCGGTACAGGCAGTGTTATATTAGATGGGGAGGATAGCCCAGTACAGGCAGTGTTATTATAGATGGGGAGGTTAACCCAGTACAGGCAGTGTTATACTGGATGGAGAGGATAGCTCGGTACAGGCAGTGTTTATCCTGGATGGAGAGGATAGCCCAGTACAGGCAGTGTTATATTAGATGGGGAGGATAGCCCAGTACAGGCAGTGTTATTATAGATGGGGAGGTTAACCCAGTACAGGCAGTGTTATACTGGATGGAGAGGATAGCCCGGTACAGGCAGTGTTATACTGGATGGGGAGGATAGCCCAGTACAGGCAGTGTTATACTGGATGGAGAGGATAGCCCGGTACAGGCAGTGTTATACTGGATGGAGAGGATAGCCCGGTACAGGCAGTGTTATACAGGATGGAGAGGATAGCCCGGTACAGGCAGGGTTATACTGGATGGGGAGGATAGCCCGGTACAGGCAGTGTTATACTGGATGGAGAGGATAGCCCGGTACAGGCAGGGTTATATGGATGGGGAGGATAGCCCGGTACAGGCAGTGTTATACTGGATGGAGAGGATAGCCCGGTACAGGCAGTGTTATACTGAATAGAGAGGATAGCCCGGTACAGGCAGTGTTATACTGGATGGAGAGGATAGCCCGGTACAGGCAGTGTTATACTGGATGGGGAGGATAGCCCGGTACAGGCAGTGTTATACCGGATGGAGAGGATAGCCCGGTACAGGCAGTGTTATACTGGATGGGGAGGATAGCCCGGTACAAGCAGTGTTATATTAGATGGGGAGGATAGCCCGGTACAGGCAGTGTTATACTGGATGGAGAGGATAGCCCGGTACAGGCAGTGTTATACTGGATGGGGAGGATAGCTCGGTACAGGCAGTGTTATACTGGATGGAGAGGATAGCCCGGTACAGGCAGTGTTATACTGGATGGGGAGGATAGCCCGGTACAGGCAGTGTTATACCGGATGGAGAGGATAGCCCTGTACAGGCAGTGTTATACCGGATGGAGAGGATAGCCCTGTACAGGCAGTGTTATACCGGATGGAGAGGATAGCCCGGTACAGGCAGTGTTATTATAGATGGGGAGGTTAACCCAGTACAGGCAGTGTTATACAGGATGGAGAGGATAGCCCAGTACAGGCAGTGTTATATTAGATGGGGAGGATAGCCCGGTACAAGCAGTGTTATATTAGATGGGGAGTATAGCCCAGTACAGGCAGTGTTATACTGGATGGAGAGGATAGCCCGGTACAGGCAGTGTTATACTGGATGGAGAGGATAGCCCGGTACAGGCAGTGTTATACTGGATGGAGAGGATAGCCCGGTACAGGAAGTGTTATATTAGATGGGGAGGATAGCCCAGTACAGGCAGTGTTATACTGGATGGGGAGGATAGCCCGGTACAGGCAGTGTTATACAGGATGGGGAGGATAGCCCGGTACAGGCAGTGTTATACCGGATGGAGAGGATATCCCGGTACAGGCAGTGTTATATTAGATGGGGAGGATAGCCCAGTACAGGCAGTGTTATATTAGATGGGGAGGATAGCCCAGTACAGGCAGTGTTATACTGGATGGGGAGGATAGCCCGGTACAGGCAATGTTATATTAGATGGGGAGGATAGCCCGGTACAGGCAGTGTTATACTAGATGGGGAGGATAGCCCGGTACAGGCAGTGTTATACTGGATGGGGAGGATAGCCCAGTACAGGCATTGTTATATTAGATGGGGAGGATAGCCCGGTACAGGCAGTGTTATACTGGATGGGGAGGATAGCTCGGTACAGGCAGTGTTATACTGGATGGAGAGGATAGCCCGGTACAGGCAGTGTTATACTGGATGGGGAGGATAGCCCGGTACAGGCAGTGTTATATTGGATGGGGAGGATAGCCCGGTACAGGCAGTGTTATTATAGATGGGGAGGGTAACCCAGGACAGGCAGTGTTATAGGAGAAGGGGAGGATAGCCCGGTACAAGCAGTGTTATATTAGATGGGGAGTATAGCCCAGTACAGGCAGTGTTATATCGGATGGGGAGGATAGCCCAGTACAGGTAGTGTTATATTAGATGGGGAGGATAGCCCAGTACAGGCAGTGTTATATTGGATGGGGAGGATAGCCCAGTACAGGTAGTGTTATATTAGATGGGGAGGTTAAGCCAGTACAGGCAGTGTTATACTGGATGGGAAGGATAGTCCAGTACAGGCAGTGTTATACTGGATGGGGAGGATAGCCCGGTACAGGCAGTGTTATATTAGATGGAGAGGATAGCCCAGTACAGGCAGTGTTATACTGGATGGGGAGGATAGCCCAGTACAGGCAGTGTTATATTAGATGGGGAGGATAGCCCAGTACAGGTAGTGTTATACCGGATGGAGAGGATAGCCCAGTACAGGCAGTGTTAAATTAGATGGGGAGGATAGCCCGGTACATGCAGTATTATATTAGATGGGGAGGATAGCCCGGTACATGCAGTATTATATTAGATGGGGAGGATAGCCCAGTACAGGCAGTGTTATATTAGATGGGGAGGATAGCCCAGTACAGGGAGTGTTATACTGGATGGGGAGGATAGCCCGGTACAGGCAGTGTTATATTGGATGGGGAGGATAGCCCAGTACAGGTAGTGTTATACTGGATGGGGAGTATAGCCCGGTACATGCAGTGTTATATTAGATGGGGAGGATAGCCCGGTATAGGCAGTACACAGATTCTGTCCTCTGGTATAGGAAGCCGGGTGTTTATGACTGATATTCTGCTGTATCGATCCTGTCACCCGAGATGTCCTTCACTGCGGTGTTGAGCTGTGGGTGGCTTTGGTCATTCAGGTCCTTGTAGTTACATTGGCGGGTTATGGGCCATGAAGGATGGTATAACCACAAAGGATTTCCTGGTGGCCCGCCAAGTGGCAGGACTTTTGCAAACCCCCCATAATGGACATCCTCAATTGGTCCAGGATGGTTCCAGTGGTTTTGGGGTGTTCCCGACCAGTCCTGGATGGTTTTGCCCCCACTTTTGGCCAATGTGTGGCAAAGCTTTTCTCGGACGATAGAATCCATGTTCTAGATAGGCATTTTTATCACTTTCTGTAAAGTCAGCAGTTTCCTCCATTTCATTAGTATTTGGTGGCTTTGCCCTTAAACTGTAGGACTTGGGTCAAACGTTCTGGATCCTTCCACAAGCTTCTCACAATAGTTGGTGGGAATTTTGGCCCCTTCCTCCTGACAGAACTGGTGTCACTGAGCCATGTTTGGGGGTCTCTTGCTTGCTGAGCCATGTTTGGGGGTCTCTTGCTCGCTGAGCCATGTTTGGGGGTCTCTTCCTCGCTGAGCCATGTTTGGAGGTCTCTTCCTCACTGAGCCATGTTTGGGGGTCTCTTGCTCGCTCCGGCCTTTTCAGCTTTGCCCATACATTTCCAATAGGATTGAGATCAGGGCTTTGTGACGGCCGCTCCAAAACATGGACTTGGTTCTCCTGAAGCCACTTTGTAACCAGTTTGGCAGTAGCTTCGGGTCATTGTCCATTTGGAAGACCCATTTCCACCCAAGCTGTAACTTCCTGGCTGATGTCTTGAGATGTTGCTTCAGTATTGCCACATAATCTTCTTTCCTCATGATGTCCTCTATTTTGTATTGTGCGCCAGTCCCTCCTGTAGCAAAACAACCCCACAACATGATGCTGCCACCCCCCGTGTGTCACAGTTGGGTTGATGGTCTTAGGCTTCCAAGCTTCTCCCTTTTTCCTCCAAATGTAACGATGGTCATTATGGCCAAACAGTTCACTGTTAGTGTCGTCAGACCCCAGGACGTGTCTCCAGAAATGTCGTTCTTTGTTCCTGTGCATTTGGCTTTTCTCTGTCTCTTTTGGAGTAATGGCTTCTTCCTGGCAGAGCCGCGTTTCAGCCCATGTGGATACAGTACTCGTCTTACTGTGGATAATGACACGATCTTACGAGTTTCCGCCAGCTTCTTCACAAGGTCTTTTGCCTTTTTTCTTGAGTTGATATGCACATGTCGGACCAAAGCACGTTCATCACTGAGACACAGACCCCACTTCCTTCCTGAGCGTTATGATGGCTGGACATTCCCATCTTGTTTGTACTTGTGTCTAATTGTTTGTACAGAGGAATGAGGCTCCTTCAGGTCTCTGGAAATTGCCCCCAAGGATGATCCAGACTTGTGCAAGTCCACAATTCTCTTCCCGATATCTTGGCTGATTTCTTTAGACTTTCCCATGATGTTACACACAGAAGCAGTGTGTTTCTGCTGTGCAGTAAAATACATCCACAGCTTGTTACACCTCCTGATGGTATGGAGTGGCCTTAGCATATATGGCAGGGGCAGCTTACACCTCCTGAAAGGCACCACCAGTGCTAAGCAGTATACAGACGTTTTAGAGCCATGTTCTGCTGTGAATAAAATATGGTGATAAGAGGTTTTCTGATTGTTGCATTCTTGTTTTCTGTACATTTCACGCAGCTTCTCTAGAGTTGGGGTTGGGCAGAGGGGGCGTCCGTGTCCATACATGAGGCTTGTTCTCACCTTACCCGTTGTACCTGGCCGACTCCTCCCGTCACAGAAGGTGTTAATGCCGGGATTAGTGTCAGGACGAGGCACAGTTGCGATATTATTTATTTTCAGACAATTAAGCTTCTGCTCTGTAGAGGAGGAGTCTTTATCCGCTGCCCGGTTGGTCGCTCCGGCTTTGGCTTCGCTGTACAGTAGAGTTTCTGTATCACAAGTTCTGCGCTTTTCCGTCTTCTCACAGTGATTTATTTTTGGTGTTTTTTTACTGGGTGTAATTTTGCGGCGGCCACGTCCCACGGAGAAGCGTCTGAGGAAACCTTACGTAAAGTGCTCTGCAGGCTGCAATTTAACTAAAAAGTAAAGAGCACTGACCCGAGAGCGGCACGAACCGAAGCGATAGGTGCATTAATACTGCCGAGGACGTGAAACATCTGCCTTAATGATTCTGTGCTGGAAGTCATGTACTGATCAGGTTTAAACGGGTTGTCTCACCATGCAGTTTCACACAACCACAGCCAGCTTCAGGTTGTTGGTGGTTCTACAGCTTCAGGCTCCCACTTCCTGTTCAGGCTGTGGAGGGTTCTACAGCTTCAGGCTCCCACTTCCTATTCAGGCTGTAGGTGGTTCTAAAGCTTCAGGCTCCCACTTCCTGTTCAGGCCGTGGGTGGTTCTACAGCTTCAGGCTCCCACTGCCTGGTCAGGCTGTAGGTGGTTTTACGGCTTCAGGATCTCTCTTCCTGTTCAGGCTATGGGTGGTTCTGCAGCTTCAGGCTTCCACTTCCTGTTCAAGCTGTGGGCGGCTCTACAGCTTCAGGCTTCCACTTCCTGTTCAGGCTGTGGGTGGTTCTACAGCTTCAGGCTCTGCTTCCTGTCCAGGCTGTGGGTGGTTCTACAGCTTCAGGCTCTGCTTCCTGTCCAGGCTGTGGGTGGTTCTAGAGCTTCAGGCTCTGCTTCCTGTTCAGGCTGTGGGTGGTTCTACAGCTTCAGGCTCCCGCTTCCTGTTCAGTCCGTGGGTGGCTCTTCTCATTTACTTAGGTAATTAAACTCCATTGCTAGAGAAGACTCTGCAGGGAGTGACTCACCATGATCGGACTGACTGATGGCAGCTTGGATCAATCAGATACGAGACAGAGAATAGAGAGGTGGTCGGTAACCGGAGTAACAAAGCAAAACCAATACATTGCATTTGGTAATAGTCTTCATTTACCTTTCCTACATGTTAGAAGCCAATGAATGTGCTGAGAAAGTCCCTTAGTGTTTGGTGGAGCCCAGTAGCAACCATGCAGGTCTCCTGCAGCGCCCCCGCAGGGCAGAGGGAACATTACACAATTCTTATTGAAGGTGATGGTGAGTTGCACGGACGTGCCCGGTCCTCCATGGTCTTGGCCATTGGCTGGAGGGCAGCACCTTTTCTGATGACCGGTGATGAGTTATCTCAGCGGCCGCCGGACGTCGTGTGTGCTCTGTCTGCAGACCTGGCAGTACGTGTTCTGTGGTGGAGTCCCAGTCTTTGCCCAGATACTGTGGCCGTCACGGCTGGACTGTCCTGTGTGGTCGCGGTCACCCCCGGGTGATGTGCGGCAGCTGCAGCCCCTCCATCCCCGCTCACACACAGCTTCTTCCTGACCCTCGTGGCTGCATTAATCCCGCATGTTTGCAGCACAGAAGAAAAATGATTTTTTTTCGTAGCTGTCGTGGGGAAGAGGAATTCTCTCCCGCTCCGTCTTGCTCCCCTCTGACATGTGTTGCACATTAAACCTTCATTTCCCAAGATTTACAACACATTAAGTAATTTGTAGGTTATTTCAACTTTAATCCGCTGAACTCCAGAAAACCAGAATTAAATCTAAAACACACAATCTCCTGAAATGACAGAGAACAGCTTTCCTCCCGCCGAGGACGCCACTTCTCACAAGTTTCCTACTCTTTGGCTCGATGGTTGTGGGGCTTCCCTTGGATTACTCAGATATAAGTCTCTGTGGTTTTAAGCTTCTGTGGCCCAAATAAATCGCACGTTAAGGTTGTTGGAGGGTGGAGCGGGATCTGGGAGCTTCAGCCTGAACCTGCAGCCAGATTAGGGTCTTCTGATCCATCATAACAGAAGCAGACGAGAGTCTGAGGATCCTGACATTAGAAAGTGATGACCTTGAGGCGACACAGCCTGCGGCTCCAGGTCACCGGCAGCCGCCGCACCACGGTTACTTCATAGCTTTCTTCTCACTTCTTTGCTCCTGAGGAAACCTAAAGCCCAAAGCATCGCACATGACTCCTCGGAGCTCCCCCATGGCCGGGTGTCCTGCAGGATGGGCTCATCTCGCTACATGTGGTTATCATGTGTGAAATGCTCGCCTCCCCGGATGTAGAGACGCCATGATGTACAGTGCGGGGGCAGGTGAGAAGGGCGCCCCCTGCAGGAAAATGTTTGATTGTAGAAAAAAAAAAAGTGAAAAAGAGAATAAGACGACGCGTTTCACAAACGTTTAGCTCGCTTCCTGAGCAAGGAGATCCTGAAACGCGTTCTGGTTCTTTTGCACAAATGGAAATGGTGTTTTATCCAATAAAGTAGAAATACTTAAGAGAGATGATTTCTTTCCCTTTGGGCAGTTAATATCGTGGGAAAAAACAGCGCCTTATACTCTTTCTGGAGTTACCACTATTTCACTATACGATCAGCAAAGGTGCTCACGGGCTCGTTTTGAGAGTGGTCAGCAGGGACCCACCAGAGATCAATGGTTGGGGGGGGGAGGGGATCATCTAGCAAATATTTGATTTGTACCAAACATAGTACAAGCGGCTCAGTGAGCGCATCCCTGCTGCAATGACTTTTTTCCAAGCTTTATCGGACTGTTCTGCACCTTTTGTGTCTCCCTCTTTTTTCGAGCAAAAAACTTTTCTTCAGCAGTGAAATCTGCGACTCCAGATCTATTGGTTTTGTGACTTGGGTTCTTTTCATATTGCGCTGGTTGGATTCCTGCCACACATTGTATTGATTCATATCGCTGCCACACATTGTATCGCTTCCTATCGCTGCCACACATTGTATCGCTTCCTATCACTGCCACACATTGTATTGATTCATATCGCTGCCACACATTGTATTGATTCATATCGCTGCCACACATTGTATTGATTCATATCGCTGCCACACATTGTATTGATTCATATCGCTGCCACACATTGTATCGCTTCCTATCACTGCCACACATTGTATCGCTTCATATCGCTGCCACACATTGTATTGATTCATATCGCTGCCACACATTGTATTGATTCATATCGCTGCCACACATTGTATCGCTTCCTATCACTGCCACACATTGTATCGCTTCATATCACTGCCACACATTGTATCGCTTCATATCACTGCCACACATTGTATCGCTTCATATCACTGCCACACATTGTATTGATTCATATCGCTGCCACACATTGTATCGCTTCCTATCACTGCCACACATTGTATCACTTCCTATCACTGCCACACATTGTATCGCTTCCTATCACTGCCACACATTGTATCGCTTCATATCGCTGCCACACATTATATCGCTGCCACACATTGCATCACTTCATACCGCTGCCACACATTGTATTGCTTCATGTCGCTGCCACACATTGTATCGCTTCATATCGCTGCCACACATTATCGCTGCCACACATTGTATCACTTCATATCAATGCCACACATTGTATCGCTTCATATCGCTGCCACACATTGTATCGCTTCCTATCACTGCCACACATTGTATCGCTTCCTATCACTGCCACACATTGTATCGCTGCCACACATTGTATCGCTTCCTATCACTGCCACACATTGTATCGCTTCCTATCGCTGCCACACATTGTATCGCTCCATATCGCTGCCACACATTGTATCGCTTCATATCACTGCCACACATTGTATCGCTGCCACACATTGTATCGCTTCCTATCGCTGCCACACATTGTATCACTTCATATCGCTGCCACACATTGTATCGCTTCATATCACTGCCACACATTGTATCGCTGCCACACATTGTATCGCTACCTATCGCTGCCACACATTGTATCGCTTCATATCGCTGCCACACATTGTATCACTTCATATCACTGCCACACATTGTATCGCTTCCTATCGCTGCCACACATTGTATCGCTTCCTATCGCTGCCACACATTGTATCACTTCATATCACTGCCACACCTTGTATCACTTCATATCGCTGCCACACATTGTATCGCTTCATATCACTGCCACACATTGTATCGCTCCATATCGCTGCCACACATTGTATCGCTTCATATCACTGCCACACATTGTATCGCTGCCACACATTGTATCGCTACCTATCGCTGCCACACATTGTATCGCTTCATATCGCTGCCACACATTATATCGCTGCCACACATTGCATCACTTCATACCGCTGCCACACATTGTATTGCTTCATGTCGCTGCCACACATTGTATCGCTTCATATCGCTGCCACACATTGTATCACTTCATATCACTGCCACACATTGTATCGCTTCCTATCGCTGCCACACATTGTATCACTTCATATCACTGCCACACATTGTATCACTTCATATCACTGCCACACATTGTATCACTTCCTATCACTGCCACACATTGTATCACTTCATATCACTGCCACACATTGTATCACTGCCACACATTGTATCGCTTCGTATCGCTGCCACACATTGTATCGCTTCATATCGCTGCCACACATTGTATCACTTCATATCACTGCCACACATTGTATCACTTCATATCACTGCCACACATTGTATCACTTCCTATCACTGCCACACATTGTATCGCTTCTTTTCCTGCCACATTGTATCCTTCAAATCACTGCCACACATTGTATCGCTGCCACACATTGTATCGTTTCCTATCGCTGCCACAATTGTATCGCTTCATTTTCGCTGCCACACATTGTATCACTTCATTCACTGCCAAACATTGTATCACTTCATATCACTGCCACACTGTATACTCATACCTGCCACACATTGTATCACTTCATACCACTGCCACACATTGTATCGCTTCATATCGCTGCCACACATTGTATCGCTTCCTATCACTGCCACACATTGTATCGCTTCCTATCGCTGCCACACATTGTATCACTTCATATCACTGCCACACATTGTATCACTTCATATCACTGCCACACATTGTATCACTTCATATCACTGCCACACATTGTATCGCTTCATATCACTGCCACACATTGTATCACTTCATATCACTGCCACACATTGTATCGCTTCCTATCGCTGCCACACATTGTATCGCTGCCACACATTGTATCGATTCATATCGCTGCCACACATTGTATCGCTCATATCGCATGCTGCTCACCATTGTATCGCTTCCTATCGCTGCCACACATTGTATCACTTCATAACGCTGCCACACATTGTATCGCTTCCTATCACTGCCACACATTGTATCGCTTCCTATCACTGCCACACATTGTATCGCTTCCTATCGCTGCCACACATTGTATCGCTTCCTATCGCTGCCACACATTGTATCACTTCATATCACTGCCACACATTGTATCACTTCATAACGCTGCCACACATTGTATCACTGCCACACATTGTATCGCTACCTATCGCTGCCACACATTGTATCGCTTCCTATCGCTGCCACACATTGTATCACTATCAATCACTGCCACACATTGTATCACTTCCTTCCTGCACACAATTGTATCGCTTCCTATCGCTGCCACACATTGTATCGCTTCCTATCGCTGCCACACATTGTATCGCTTCCTATCACTGCCACACATTGTATCGCTTCCTATCACTGCCACACATT
Organism: Phyllomedusa bahiana; assembly: GCA_025379985.1. NCBI lineage: Eukaryota > Metazoa > Chordata > Amphibia > Anura > Hylidae > Phyllomedusa > Phyllomedusa bahiana. The sequence continues at coordinate 76,139 of JAODAL010010354.1, read as the reverse complement.
GTATCGCTTCCTATCACTGCCACACATTGTATCGCTTCCTATCACTGCCACACATTGTATCGCTTCCTATCACTGCCACACATTGTATCGCTTCCTATCGCTGCCACACATTGTATCACTTCATATCACTGCCACACATTGTATCACTTCATATCACTGCCACACATTGTATCACTTCATAACGCTGCCACACATTGTATCACTGCCACACATTGTATCGCTACCTATCGCTGCCACACATTGTATCGCTTCATATCGCTGCCACACATTGTATCACTTCATATCGCTGCCACACATTGTATCACTTCATATCGCTGCCACACATTGTATCGCTTCCTATCGCTGCCACACATTGTATCGCTTCCTATCGCTGCCACACATTGTATCGCTTCCTATCGCTGCCACACATTGTATCGCTTCCTATCGCTGCCACACATTGTATCGCTTCCTATCGCTGCCACACATTGTATCGCTTCCTATCGCTGCCACACATTGTATCGCTTCCTATCGCTGCCACACATTGTATCGCTTCCTATCGCTGCCACACATTGTATCGCTTCCTATCGCTGCCACACATTGTATCGCTTCCTATCGCTGCCACACATTGTATCGCTTCCTATCGCTGCCACACATTGTATCGCTGCCACACATTGTATCGCTTACTATTGCTGCCACACATTGTATCACTTCCTATCGCTGCCACACATTGTATCGCTTCCTATCGCTGCCACACATTGTATCGCTTCATATCGCTGCCACACATTGTATCGCTTCCTATCACTGCCACACATTGTATCGCTGCCACACATTGTATCGCTTCATATCATGGTCATTACCTCGTGCACTTTATTTTCCCCCTTCCAGACTCCCTGGTTCTCCTGTAATGGAGGCGGTAATGTCACGGACAGTCACAGGGGGTTAATATTGCAGTGATGCAGCCAGTGATTGTGAACACTGCAGGGTACAGGAGACGAGCGGTGAGGATGTCACATTTCGTCTGCGCCATCTGAGAGGTGACTCACGTTGTCCCCTCTGGTCTGTGGGTTTACCAAGCGCGTGTCTACGTGTGGGAGCCCCAGGAGGCAGCGGGCGGCTGTGGCCCCTGGGGCCCGGACTTCCCCAGTGCCCCTGTGGTGAGGCTACCCCCCTGGGACGCTGTGAGCTGCAGCCAGTTGCCCTGTTTCTCCTTGGAGCAGCGCTCCCAGCTTCTCCCCAGCCAGGGATTGTGGAGCTCCAATGAAAATGATGATATGTGACAATCAGTCACAGCAATTAGTGTTTTGGTTAACGGGCCTTTTTTGTTTTCTCTCACCCAGACAGAATGTCACAAATAAATCCTTGCCCGCATTTGCATATTAATTGGATCGCAGACGTCAAGCATCTTTCATTAAACAAAATGATCTGCATATTTGGAGACATAAAATAGTTATTTTGATGGGTTTTTTCCTAAGATCAGGGGGCGGGGGAGGAAGGTGATGGAAGCCATCGAGAATGTTGGTACAGGAAAGGGGCGAAGGCAGGAAAATAAATGGAAAGGGATTAACTCTGCCGGCGCCGGGCGCCACGTCCCAGGGAAGGTGCATGTGCTGCTCTGCCAGGAATGGCACCGCTATCTGGCAGCATCGGCCGCGCCGGCACAACAGCGACTGACGGCCAAAGAGGGACACAGTGCTCCACTGCCGGAAATACACAGTGGTTTATATATATATATAGGCGGCACTTGTTTCTCAATGACAAGTATAAAGCTTATCTGAATGGAGTCATTTATGGTCCAAATTCCACCAAATTATTAAATACATCCTGTGGGCCTCATGTATGTAAACTGGCTAAACACAAGACTGTCCTTGTTGCCCATAGCCACCAATCAGAGCTCATAGTAATCAGAGCCCATAGTAACCGACCAGAGCCCATAGCGACCAGTCAGAGCTTATAGCAACCATAGTAACCAGAGTGTAGCTTTAATTAATTATAATGCTCTAGAAAAATTTAAACCTGAGCTCTGCTTGGACGCTATGGGCTCTGATTGGTTGTTATGGGCTCTGATTGGTTGCTATGGGCTCTGATTGGTTGTTATGGGCTCTGATTGGTGGCTATGAGCTCTGATTGGTGGCTATGGGCTCTGATTGGTTGCTATGGGCTCTGATTGGTTGCTATGGGCTCTGATTGGTGGCTATGGGCTCTGATTGGTGGCTATGGGCTCTGATTGGTGGCTATGGGCTCTGATTGGTTGCTATGGGCTCTGATTGGTGGCTATGGGCTCTGATTGGTGGCTATGGGCTCTGATTGGTGGCTATGGGCTCTGATTGGTCGCTATGGGCTCTGATTGGAGGCTATGGGCTTTGCTTTGTGGCTATGGGCTCTGCTTTGTGGCTATGGGCTCTGATTGGTTGCTGTGAGCTCTGATTGGTTGCTGTGGGCTCTGGTTGGTATGAGCTCTGATTGGTTGGTAGGAGCTCTCATTGGTCACTATGGGCTTTGATTAGTTGGTATGAACTATGATTGGTGGCTATGGGCTCAGGTTGGTTGCTATGGGCTCTGATTGGTTGCTATGGGCTCTGGTTGCTATAAGCTCTGATTGGTTGCTATGAGCTCTGGTTGGTCGATATGGGTTCTGATTGGATGTTATGGGCTCTGATTGGTTGGTATGAGTTCTGATTGGTCGCTGTGGGCTCTGATTGGTGGCTATGGGCTTTGGTTGGTTGCTATGGGCTCTGATTGGTCACTATGGGCTCTGATTGGTGGCTATGGGCTCTGATTGGTTGTTATGGGCTCTGATTGGTGGCTATGGGCTGTGATTGGTTGCTATGGGCATCCAAATAAAAATTTACGCCGTTTTCACCCATTATAATCCAATATGCAGTTTTATCCCAGAGAGCTGGGTTTTTGGTTTTTTTCCCATGGGGAGGGGTTAAAATAAGGGTTTGTTCACACAGTGTTTTTGTTCCTATTTATCACTGTGCACTCCTCAGACTACAATGTAAAATACGCGTTGTCTTATTTTTGCCTGTACAGAGCGGATGCGTCGATTCTTCAGGTGTTACAGGCGCCGTCAGATAATAAGGTATATTCGGCAGGTTGCTGTCTGGGGCCATTGTGCGTCGTATTCGTGCTGAAATAACGCGCCCGCAGGATTGCAGCGACGCAATGAACGCGTTTTGCGCCTCGTACCTGCAATGGTCTTATAGGTTTATGTATGAAGTCAGAAAGAGGGACATTTGAGGAGTAAAGCGGGACAGGGGGAGCAGGGACCCCCCAGAGGAGGCCGCCTGGGAGGTGTGGGGTCATCCCCGGATAATGTGCAGCTCTCTCCTACACCCTGGACCCCGGCGTCCCCCTCCCGTCGGGCTATGGCTGCTGTAATCCGTCCAGTTTGTACCTTTCCTGCCAAACTATTTTTTAGTGTCCTTCTTCCACCCCGTCCCCCCCCGTTCCCCCCACCCGCGCTCTTGTCTTTCACTGTCCTGCCGTTAAGTTTTTTTGGAATCCTGAACTTCAGCCGCGGTTGGCATCCAGGCAGCATTATCACACACACTGGAAATAACCCAGAAAGCTGGCAGCCCCATATTAGGCAAAGAATCCCTGTCACAAAGCAAGTGAACACAAAATTTATTGACAAGCCCGTGTGACTGGAGGCAGCTTGTGCAGAGCCCTCCCTGCCCGCTCCCATAGCAGAGCCTCACACACCGCCGCCGCCGCCGCTCTGACAGGCGACAACCCAAAGCCCCGCTCCTGTGTGTGGACGAGGCTCGCTGGCCTTTTCCTGCGCCGCCTCCATTGCTCCTATTCATGTCAACTCCGGGTTCTGCTTTTTCACATGAATTCGTGTCGTGGCTGAAGCCAAAGTGACCGAAAAAATCCTCAAACCAAGAGCAAAAGGCTTAAGCAGAGCGGACATGTTGTCAGGTCACCTGAAGATTGGGGAGACCTCCTCCACCCCCGGGGGCGGCTGAGGTGCAGCTTACTGTTCTAGTCGCATTAATTGCCCATTTGCTTGGCTGCAACCATCATGTGGCCGCTGCAGCCTCAAGAGCAAAGATACCGATCCCCGGGGACCAGACCTAAAAGTCGCCCTACCTAACCCCGTGAAATGATCTACACTCTCTACCAAATCGTGGGATGGACTTTGTTGTGACCCCCGTTCTGTAGGACAGGACATGTGTGTGACCACCGTTTTGTAGGAGAGGACTCTGTGTGGACCACCGCTCTGTGGACAGGACATTGTGTTGGACCCACTTCTGGGATAGGACATTGTGTTGACCCCCGTTTCTGAGGGATAGACGTCTGGTGGACCCCGCTTCTGTGGACAGGAGTCTGTGTGTGACCACCGCTCTGAGGACAGGCGTCTGTGTGTGACCCCCGCTTCTGTAGGACAGGAAAATGTGTGGACCACCGTTTCTGTAGGAGGGGAAATTTGTGTGTGACCACGCTTCTGTGGACAGGACTTGTGTGTGACCCACTTCTGTAGGACGGGCCCTTGTGTGTGACCCCCGTTTGTAGGACGGGAAATTTGTGTGTGACCACCACTTCTGTAGGACAGGACATTTTTACCCCCGTTTCTGTAGGACGGAAAGGTTGTGACCCCGCTTCTGTGGTAGGACTTGTGTGTGACCACCGCTCTGTGGGATGGACTTGTGTGTGACCACCGCTTCTGTAGAAGGACATCTTTTGTGGTGACCACCGCTTCTGTAGGATAGGACATTGGGTGTGCCACCCTTTCTGTAGGATAGGGTCGGTGTGGACCACGCTTCTGTAGGATAGACATTGTGTTGTGACCACCGTTCTGTAGGATAGGACATTGTGTGTGACCACCCTTCTGTAGGATAGGACTTGTGTGTGCCCACCGCTTCTGTAGGACAGGACATTGTGTGTGACCCACCGCTTCTGTGGATAGGACGTCGGGTGTGTGAACACCGTTTCTTTAGGATAGGACATTGTGTGTGACCACCGCTTCTGTAGGACAGGACATTGTGTGTGACCACCGCTTCTGTAGGAGAGGACGTCTGTGTGTGACCACCGCTTCTGTAGGATAGGACGTCTGTGTGTGACCACCGCTTCTGTAGGACAGGACATTGTGTGTGACCCCCCGCTTCTGTAGGATAGGACTTTGGGTGTGTGACCACCGCTTCTGTAGGACAGGACATTTTTGTGGACCACCGCTTCTGTAGGACAGGACATTGTGTGTGACCACCGCTTCTGAGGAGAGGAGGGTCTGTGTGTGACCACCGCTACTGAAGGATAGGACGTCTGTGGGGTGACCACCGCTTCTGTAGGACAGGACATTGTGTGTGACCACCGCTTCTGTAGGATAGGACATTGTGTGTGACCACCGCTTCTGAGGGATAGGACCTCTGTGTGTGACCACCGCTTCTGAGGGATAGGACATTGTGTGTGACCACCGCTTCTGTAGGACAGGACGTCTGTGTGTGACCACCGCTTCTGAGGGATAGGACGTCTGTGTGTGACCACCGCTTCTGAGGGATAGGACGTCTGTGTGTGACCACCGCTTCTGAGGGATAGGACATTGTGTGTGACCACCGCTTCTGAGGGATAGGACATTGTGTGTGACCACCGCTTCTGAGGGATAGGACATTGTGTGTGACCACCGCTTCTGTAGGATAGGTCGTCTGTGTGTGACCACCGCTTCGGTAGGAAAGGACATTGTGTGTGACCACCGCTTCTGTAGGACAGGACGTCTGTGTGTGACCACCGCTTCTGTAGGACAGGACATTGTGTGTGACCACCGCTTCTGTAGGACAGGACATTGTGTGTGACCACCGCTTCTGTAGGACAGGACATTGTGTGTGACCACCGCTTCTGTAGGAGAGGACGTCTGTGTGTGACCACCGCTTCTGCTGGATAGGACATTGTGTGTGACCCCCGCTTCTGTAGGATAGGTAGTCTGTGTGTGACCACCGCTTCTGTAGGATAGGACATTGTGTGTGTGACCACAGCTTCTGTAGGATAGGACATTGTGTGTGACCACCGCTTCTGTAGGACAGGACATTGTGTGTGACCACCGCTTCTGTAGGAGAGGACATTGTGTGTGACCACCGCTTCTGAGGGAGAGGACATTGTGTGTGACCACCGCTTCTGAGGGATAGGACATTGTGTGTGACCACCGCTTCCGTAGGAGAGGACGTCTGTGTGTGACCCCCCCTTCTGAGGGATAGGACATTGTGTGTGACCACCGCTTCTGAGGGATAGGACATTGTGTGTGACCACCGCTTCTGTAGGACAGGACATTGTGTGTGACCACCGCTTCTGTAGGATAGGACATTGTGTGTGACCACCGCTTCTGTAGGACAGGACATTGTGTGTGACCACCGCTTCTGTAGGATAGGACGTCTGTGTGTGACCACCGCTTCTGTAGGATAGGACATTGTGTGTGACCACCGCTTCTGTAGGATAGGACGTCTGTGTGTGACCACCGCTTCTGTAGGACAGGACATTGTGTGTGACCACCGCTTCTGTAGGATAGGTCGTCTGTGTGTGACCACCGCTTCTGTAGGATAGGACGTCTGTGTGTGACCACCGCTTCTGTAGGATAGGACGTCTGTGTGTGACCACCGCTTCTGTAGGATAGGACATTGTGTGTGTGACCACCGCTTCTGAGGGATAGGACGTCTGTGTGTGACCACCGCTTCTGTAGGATAGGACGTCTGTGTGTGACCACCGCTTCTGTAGGACAGGACATTGTGTGTGACCACCGCTTCTGTAGGATAGGACATTGTGTGTGACCACCGCTTCTGTAGGATAGGACGTCTGTGTGTGACCACCGCTTCTGTAGGACAGGACATTGTGTGTGACCACCGCTTCTGTAGGATAGGACATTGTGTGTGTGACCACCGCTTCTGTAGGATAGGACGTCTGTGTGTGACCACCGCTTCTGTAGGACAGGACGTCTGTGTGTGACCACCGCTTCTGTAGGATAGGACATTGTGTGTGACCACCGCTTCTGTAGGATAGGACATTGTGTGTGTGACCACCGCTTCTGTAGGATAGGACGTCTGTGTGTGACCACCGCTTCTGTAGGACAGGACATTGTGTGTGACCACCGCTTCTGTAGGAGAGGACGTCTGTGTGTGACCACCGCTTCTGTAGGATAGGACGTCTGTGTGTGACCACCGCTTCTGTAGGATAGGACGTCTGTGTGTGACCACCGCTTCTGTAGGATAGGACATTGTGTGTGACCACCGCTTCTGTAGGATAGGACATTGTGTGTGTGACCACCGCTTCTGTAGGATAGGCCGTCTACAGTGACTGTCCTGCGCTGCTCTCACTTGCTTCACAAGGTTCAGTGTTTTACCTCTCCTGATCCTCTCCCCAGAAGCCCCCGAGTGTCTTGTGTGTTTCCAGCTCTTGCAGGAGAAGCAGATTATTCATCCCGGTGACATGTGGTCGCTTTTTATAACACTTTCCCTTCTGCGTCCAGCCCGGTTCTGAAGCAAACAAGTGATTTCAATGACCTTGAGCCTCCTGAAGTTCGTTGCTTTCCGGCTCGGGCCGCGGCTGCTGTACTTTGGCCTCGTGGTCATTCTGCGTTTCACGCGTTTCTTTTGCGTGGAGTTCGTTGCTTTCCGGCTCGGGCCACGGTTGCTGTACTTTGGCCTCGTGGTCATTCTGCGTTTCACGCGTTTCTTTTGCGTGGAGTTCGTTGCTTTCCGGCTCGGGCCGCGGCTGTTGTACTTTGGCCTCGTGGTCATTCTGCGTTTCGCGGGGTCGCTTTTGCGCGGAGTTCGTTGCTTTCCGGCTCGGGCCGCGGCTGCTGTCATTTGGCTTTGTGGTCATTCTGCGTTTCGCGCGGTCTCTTTTGCGCGGTCTCTTTTGCGTGGAGTTCGTTGCTTTCCGGCTCTGGCCGCGGTTGCTGTAATTCGGCCTCGTGGTCATTCTGTGTTTCGCGCGTTTCTTTTGCGCAGAGTTCGTTGCTTTCCGTCTCGGGCCGCGGTTGCTGTCATTTGGCTTTGTGGTCATTCTGCGTTTTGCGTGGTCTCTTTTGCGCGGTCTCTTTTGCGTGGAGTTCGTTGCTTTCCGGCTCGGGCCGCGGTTGCTGTACTTTGACCTAGTGGTCATTCTGCGTTTCGCGCTTTTAAGTTGCGCGGCGGGCGTTGCGGTCCGGCTCGGGCCGCGGTTGCTGTCATTTGGCTTTGTGGTCCTTCTGCGTTTCGCGCGGTCTCTTTTGCGCAGAGTTCGTTGCTTTCCGGCCCGGGCCGCGGTTGCTGTACTTTGGCCTCGTGGTCATTCTGCGTTTCGCGCGGTCTCTTTTGCGCGGAGTTCGTTGCTTTCCGGCTCGGGCCGCGGCTGCTGTACTTTGGCCTCGTGGGCAGTCTGCGTTTCGCGCGGTCTCTTTTGCGTGGAGTTCGTCGGTTCCTGGAGCGCTTAAAATGGAAAACACGAAAAATAAAACTCAGAGCAAAAGCCTTGGAGACAAATGTTACTTCATCGTGTCCGATCTTCCTGATCCAAATGCTCTGTGGAAAACAGGCATCCATAATTTATGTGCATATAATAACGCTGCTGTTGTCTCAATAACCGATACAGCTGCTGCGCGGGCCCACGGCTGCCCAGGAATCAGGGCACATTAATTGATTGAGATGGAGCAACATAAAGTTGCTTTTGCTCGGGTAACGCTGGTCGCTCGCCAGACATCTTGACTTCCTGCTAAGTAAAGTGCTGGGAAAACAGACGTGTAATATGCAGAGCACACGGGCGCGGCTGCGGGGAGGCCAGCGGCCATATGCAAGCTCTGGCTAATGGCTGCAGCTCGCCTTCACACTTGTGTCCGTTATATTTCATCCTTCATTCCTGTCCTGGTCACATGCGGTTGTGTCCTTACTGACATGATCACAAGTCACTTCTCTACAGAAAACACTCTGTGCTGCTCTGGTATCCTTCTTCCACTATATCCGTCTCAAAAGAGCAAATTATAACATTTAGGGGACCCTTAACACCCACTTATATCAGGAACACTGTTGGGGAGCATCTTCTGACCGGTCACCAATGAAGGGATCTAAACCGTCATGGTTGATCTCCTGGTTAGAGGGAAGCAGTGGAGATCTGACCTCTTCAGACCGGCCGCCATTGCATTGAGCTGTTAGGGAACCGAAAAGTTGCCTTCATGTCTATGTGCAGGGTTATTTCTCATGTGAATTGTCAGCTGCAGGATATTTGGGGAGCTCTGATCTCCCCATCAGACCACTTGTTAGAATGTAAAGAGTAGACCCCCAGCTTTGTGTGGATCTGCATTCACTAATCTGGGGCTGCAGCTCGTATTGTTCTCTAAGGACCACAGGCCCCGGGCTCTGGATTTTGGAGCATCTCCCCGGACACATCAGCACATGTGGGGACGTCCATGTCCTGCTGCCGGTGATGTGGCTGCAGCTCGTATCGTTCTCTAAGCGCGTGTCCACACGGCAGATTTTGATGCTTTTTTTTTTTTGGGAACAGTTTTCAGAGAATTTCCGCTCCCAAAACAGCATCAAAAAAGCCTCCAAAACGCCCTCAGTTCATTTTCATTGGTTCCTATGTAAACCAGCATTGTCATTCAAATAGAACAAGATTTTTATGCACGTTTTAGACGCTCCTTTGAAAGCTCTTTCGGGCACTGAAAAACCTCGGCACGTTTTTGGAGCGTTTTATATGGTGCGGTTTTTGCCCTGCTGGCAATTAATTTGTATTGGTGAAAACAGCGTTGAAAACCTCATCCAAAACCTGGTCCAAAAACACATCTAGACCTCTTATGAAGAAGCGTCTCAGGCGAGGTTTTGATGCTGTTTTGGCCGATGAAAAATCAGCGTCCGAACAAGCTGTGTGCACAAACCCTCAGGGCCACAGGCTCTGGATTTTCAATCATCTCCTCATACACACAGGGGTGTCAAACTGCCGGCCCTCCAGCTGTTGGGAAACTACAACTACCTTCAGCCCACTCTTATAGATTATACAAATGCATGATGGGTGTTGTAGTTTCCCAACAGCTGGAGGGCCGGCAGTTTGACACCTGTGCGTTAGCACATGTGGGGTACGTCCATGTCCCTCTGCCGGTCATGTGGCTGCGGCTCGTTTCGTTCCCTAAGGGCCACAGGCTCTGGATTTTCGACCATCTCCCCATAGATATCAGCACATGTGGGGTACGTCCATGTCCCTCTGCCGGTCATGTGGCTGCGGCTCGTTTCGTTCCCTAAGGGCCACAGGCTCCGGATTTTCGGCCATCTCCCCAGACACATCCGCACATGTGGGGTACATCATGTCCCGCTGCAGATTGTACACCATTCCGGTTTTCTTCCTCTGTCACATCAGAGCAGAATGGAGGCAGATTTCGGCATGGAGGGGGACCTGGTCCTATGGTGTGAGCAGCGCCTGGTGAGGGGGCAATCGCTTGTGTTTTATGGCTTTCCCCGTCTCCCTGCTAAATACTGTAGCACCAAGTTTATCTCCCGCTTAATGGCTGCACTTTTGTAAATCAAAATAATTAAAAATAATAAATTTGGGAGTAAATAAATCCCGTTTCCCTCTGGGCAGTAACAGTGAATTCTAGAAGGGATAGATCTCAGCGCAGCCAGTGGCTTGTGTGGAGAGAGACAAGCTGCTTCCAGCAGCCGAGAGGTTTGGACACCAGCCTTGGGGGTTTAGGAAAGATGCCCATATCATTGTGGGCATCCCTGAAGCAGTGCCCTCTGGTTACCAGCTGGGACTCCAGCTGTGCAGAGTTTCTGTGGGCAGCACCATGCCAGCGCCAGCTGTAACTTCAGCTGTGTATTCTTCTTCTGTGTGCCGACAGGGAGCTCTGCAGCAGCCGTGCCCGCCTGCTCTGCCCAGAAAACTGCCAGCGCCTCCCAGCTGTGCTCTTACCTGGGATACAAGAGCTGGTGCTCAGAGAAGGGGCATCAGATTTATGGAAGGATAAAGCATTCGCTCAGTGCTGACAGCCACACAGGGAGCAGAGGGAGCTTCTTCTGAATACAATGGGCGCCTGGATCCTGTGTCACCAGTGGGTAGAGCCCGGCTCCAGGGTGGAGTACCTCCATAATATAGTGCCGTGTGCAGCTGTTATATGACGCTGCATAGCTCCTTAATACTTTCATGGCAGCCACTGTCTAGTAACAGACAAGACGAGAAGTTTAATGTAGAATGCGAGCATTAGGTTGTCTTCCTCCAAAACATTTTATGACTCCATTGACCTCCAAGCTGTAACCGTCATTCACCTCTCACATCAGTGCCGAATGGTGTCCATAGTTTTGCTTATTCGCAATGGTGCCCTTTGTCCACTCACTATACACTTTCACCACAACAGCTGCAAACAGGACACAAACTGCAAAGTGTCAGAAAAACCACCCTGGGCTCCAAAGCCGAATATTATCCCAACTCTGATAAATCAGCGATATAGGAATATGTGTGCAGACAGCCTATCATATCTTATATGCCCAGCGACCCAGCGCACTTCACAGGACAGCATTAAGGCATGTGTGCAGACAGCCTATATATCCCCACCAAGCCAGTGCAACGCACGGGACAGCAACGAGGGATGTGTGCAGTCTATCGTATCTGATATACCCACCGAACCAGTGCACTTTACAGGACAGCATTGAGGGATGTGTGCAGACAGCCTATCATATCTTATATACCCCCCAAGCCAGCGCACCTCACTTGACCTCCTTCATGACCTACACGCTGTGACGCCAGAAGTGGTCATAATAATGTGAGCTAGAGCCCCTGGGACGCTGCTGTAACAGCCTCTCCATAGGACGCTCTGTGAAGTTTCCTCCTGTCCAGTGTCTGTGGCTCATTGGGAGCAGCACCAGGGCCGTGTGTGCAGCAGAGTCTGATTGCTGTGACACGTGTGCGCCTGCTGGTGGCGCTGTTCTCCCCTGTCCCAGCCTGTGGGAAAGTTTAGAGAGCTGTTGTCTTCCTGACGCTGCCTCTGACAGTGCGATAAGGAATTTGATGGCTTTATCAGAAATGCCAAAGCTTTATTTAGCAGGGAGAGGCCGCACATTCCCAATCTGCTGATAAATGGGAGAAAAAGAGGCTAAAAAGGTCGGGAATGAACAGGTTCTCTGGGACGTATCCGGGAGGGGCCGGAGGAGAATCCCGGGGGGACGGAGGAGATTCTGGGGAGATGGAGGAGATTCTGGAGTGTGGAGGAGAATCCGGGGGGACAGAGGAGATTCTGGAGGGGGGGGCGGAGGAGGTACGGGGGGGGGGGTGCGGAGGAGATTCCGAGGGGCGGAGGACATTCTCGGGGGCCGGAGGACTAGAACTGGGGGGCTGTTTTCTCCATTTCTCATATTTTGAGAAATGTTTTGTAACTTGAAATATATTAAATAGTCATAAAGTGGCAAATTGTCCTCTGAGGGAAGACAGCGACAAACAGCCGCACCTTCACCACCGCACTTCACACTCCTGATCCCATCTTCACCGCCGCAGTTCACACTCCTGATCCCATCTTCACCACTGCAGTTCACACTCCTGATCCCATCTTCACTGCCGCAGTTCACACTCCTGATCCCATCTTCACCGCCGCAGTTCACGCTCCTGATCCCATCTTCACTGCCGCAGTTCACGCTCCTGATCCCATCTTCACCGCCGCAGTTCACGCTCCTGATCCCATCTTCACCGCCGCACTTCACGCTCCTGATCCCATCTTCACCGCCGCACTTCACGCTCCTGATCCCATCTTCACCGCCGCACTTCACGCTCCTGATCCCATCTTCACAGCCGCACTTCACGCTCCTGATCGCTTTATATCGGGTGTTTTTATGTTCATGCTATTTGATCTATTTTACTCCTACTTCTTTAATGCAATATTTCTACTACTAATATAAAGGGTTTATCCGTTATCCGACGTGCGCGGCTTCGCTATGTTTCCTTCTATGGCCTTTACTACCAGACACTTTGGCCATTACAGCTCCAGAGTCCTGAGCGGCTAAACTGCTTCATATAAGGAGGGAAAAAAAATCCCATGGCGCCATTATTTGACGATTTAGCCAAATATTCTCTCCCCGAGCGCCCCTTGTCAGCGCGGCCGCCCCCGGGTATGTGATCTGTCACAGACATCATGGAGTTTGGCTGAATGTGGAGAAAAGCTGCGGTAACTCCCAGAAGTGTGATAAGGGCTTCTATTTACCGTCCAGGTTCTGCCCTCATCCTATTGGGGTCCATGTCGGCCTGTGTTGTACATGGCCACCTCCGTGCATGCCGCTATGACGGCCGCTGGAGAGCTGCAGGTTAACTCTCTGTAATGGTTCCTATTATTTCTTGTGTAACACATCAAATATGAATTAGTTTACGCATTTGGAGGAGCTGAAGTATCATATGAAGCGGTGGTGAGGGGACGGCAGCTGGTGCCTGGGAGAGCGGCCCCTTTTATTGTTTGACGTATACACAAGTTTTCAGGAACACTCAAATTACTACTTTAGTCACCTTTCAAACACAAACCCAATCACACCCACACGCTCATAAATATTTCACACGGGTGCTGAACCTTTCAGATCGGTTTTGCTTCTTTTCTGAATCTGCCCATTGTTTCCCTTTCTGACTTTTATGTCATTTTCTGGCTGCGCAGGGTTTGTGTGATTACTGTACGCCTCGGTTCACACTGTGCAGTTTTTTTCTTCTTTATGCTTTTTATTTTTTTTATGAAACCAAATTTGATTCCAAGAACTGTTCAGTTCTGGGACTCAGTTTATATAAAAGATGTAATGGAGCTAGAGAGAGAGTGCAAAGACAACTAACCAAACTTATAAGGGGAATGGAGCATCTTAGAGAGAGTGCAAAGACGAGCAACCAAACTTATAAGTGGAATGGAGCATCTTAGTTATGAGGAGAGGTTAGAAGAATTTAACTTATTTAGTCTTGAGAAAAGACGGCTTCAGGGGGACATGATTAATTTATTTAAACATATAAATGGTCCCTACAAAAAGTATGAGGGAAAAGCTATTTCAAGAAAAGCCCACTTAAAAGACAAGGGGACATTCCCTTCGACTAGAGAAAAAAGGATTCAATCTCCAGAGGAGAAGAGCGTTCTTCACTGTAAGAACTGTGAATCTGTGGAATAGCCGCCTGAGGAGCTGGTCACAGCAGGAACAGGTGAGGGTTTCAAGAAAGGCTTAGTACGTAGCCATGTAAAATCCTGGATCCTGGCTGGTGGAGGCTCTGGGGTCAGAGATATGGTCTACACTGGAGCAGATTGGTTCATGCCTTGCGGGTTTCAGGGCATTAACCAGTGAAGTCATTCCTGTAGCTTTAGCTCCAAAACTGCAGGAAAACTGCAACCACAATGATTCTCAACATCGGTTTTATCACAACTGGCAGGTTGTAGTGGAGGCCTCACTCCCACTGAATTTCTGTATTTCTCATTTGATTCCAGTGACCAGATCCAGTTCATTTGAGTAAGTGCAGTCTTGGGGCCCGTGCACACAGCTCCTTAATGTGGTGGCCCTTACTGCAACACATGAGGTTATCCGATAATCCTGCCATGCACATTGCACAAAGGCACCAGGCGGCAGCGCACGTACAGGTTTGTGCTGTGCATTCATTCTTGCATTATACTAGATAGTCTGTCCCAGGACGGTGATTGTAATAGAAAATGAATCCACTTACAGGCAGAGTTCTTGTCCTGGGACGACTGCAACAGAAATATATAAAAATCTGTGCTCACAAAAATTACTTTTTGGAATTAGGGAGTAATTAGGAAGAGAAGTGTAGCAAAACCCCTCTCTACTAAGTGCAGTGCACAGTGGAGTGAGTTTGGATGAGACAGCTTCCTCCTCTGGTACATTCCATATCTTACTATACAATTCTATACAGCACTTCATAATAGGCACTGACTGTGTAGTGTAGTAGTAGTGTAGTAGTAGCCACTCTCTGCTACACTCTGAAGTAAAGGGTACAGTGGAGTGAGTTTAAATTAGACATTTTCCTCACCCCTTCCTTGTTTGGTCCCACCCACATTGTACATTCCTGTACAGTGTTTCAATGTAGGCACTGACTGTGAGTGTAGCAGGAAATGCTCTCCGCTACACTGTTGAGTGGAGGGCACAGTGGAGTGAGTTTGGATGAGACTGCTTACTCTGCCTTACTTGGAACTGCCTACACCATGCGGTACATTCCCTTACAGCTCTTCAATATGGGTGCTATGAGGATAGCAGGAGCCATTCTCCACTACCTACATTGGGTGAGTGGTTGTGACGCTCAGCATCAACCCCAGCCCTGCGGTGATTGAGTCTTCAATCGGCGTCCTCTAGATAGAAACATTTACGTGTTAGGGTCCCCATCTATTGCCCCAGTGTAACTGTAATTGTACTAATATGTTAGGGAGCTGGTGTCCTCCAGCAATATTTCTGCTGCAACCGACATAGGACACATTACAGCATTATGCTTTAGATAAGCGTCAAAAATTTTCAATGCAGAACTCTCTAAAAATCCAATCTCAATTAAAAATTGTGCAAGAAATTGGGAGCCCCGTGGATATGAAATTGGGGTAGAAAATGACTGCGGTGCGTGGATAGGACTTGTACAATCTGCTGCTCTAACACACTGTAGATCTGTAGTAATTCCACCGTGTGTGAACCTCACCAGGGCTGGCTGACTACTTTGCTGGATTTCTAGAATTTGCATTGCTGGGACTTGTTGTTCTCCTATTGGAGCTGCACAACCAGTCCTAAATAAATTTTCACTAAAAAACCCCCTTCAGTCTTGATTGATACTGCAGCATATGGCCGACCGTGTCTTTTCTGTTCAAGGACAGGCTGTTCCAGAATTAGAATATGACACAAAAATATTTGGAGGAACATTTAGGAACGGGCATTGCTTTCACGTGGGACAGACCAAAAGTCTTCAAGTGGCTCTAGAGGAATGTGCCATCTGCCCCTCCAGTGCACTACAACCTCCAGCATGTTACACTGTGCTCACAACTGCCGTTTTGTGACCGGGGATGAAAACCGTATTCTTAACCATGTTCCAAATCATCGTAATCGTGCAGAAAATTGCACCTGTCACTCGGGACACAACTGTGCACTGAGCCGAGCAGCTGTGGCGACGTCGGGAGGAGGGACCCTAATTACTTAGATCGGACAGGTTAGCTTCCCCTGAATCAGGCTAATAGGAGTCAGATGGGATTAGGATTAGCAGCGCAGCACAGAGACAGCGGGTAGCAGTTGATAATCTAATAAATATTCGGAGAATCCTCTGGTTTGAAACACGGGATTAAGTGCGGCTCAGAAGGGAGGGCAGCGAGCGACAAGTGTGCGGAAAAGTCCGAAATGCACAGGATTCCACCCAATGATTGTGCAGAGTGAAAGTGACACATGAAGCAGCTGCCGGGAGCCTGTGCATTATCTCCGCAGAGGAGAGGAGGCTGCCGGCCATAGACTGATAGGAAAAGTAAGTGGAAGTGACAGGGTCAACTGTGGAGCCTCCCCATGGAGCCCCCATGATAATAACCAAAACCCCGGCCCATAGTTCCCTGCACAGCGGGGATGTGTGGGACATGGGAGCGAAGGTTGGAGGCGACGTCTGGGAACAGATTCTCCCTCAGGAAGGGAATCCCGACCCCTGCAGAGGCGGCAATGAGAGTAAATGGTCTGAGAGTGTGCAGCCACCAGTCAGTGCAGGAGGCCGGGCGCACGCGGGGGTTTGTCAGGCTGGACATGGAGAGATAATGCTGCCATTGATTGAGCCTCGGTCACAGCAGGAGCCGCTGGGGACCAAGAAGTGGCTTTACATGTTCTACACTAATGGCGCGTGGACATCCTCTCTCTGTAGTTAAGGTGTCGAGACTTTTCAGGCATCTGGTTGCTGACGTTTTTGGGAAATGAACATATTCACACTGAGGCGAACCTCCCAGGTGTCCCCTGTCCCTCTTCTTAAATATCACTCTTTTTGGACTTAAGGGCATATTCATACGGCGTTTTTGGAGAGGATTTCGGGACCGTGTTGGCTGCAGCAGGATCGCCCCCTATAGTTTTATTATAGGGCTCCTGCTGCATCTTTCGGACCAAGAATTGATACAACAATTCTTGGAACAGATCCGAAATATGCAATGAGACGCATCGGAGATCACTCGTGTGAACACCAATGTCAATCACACTGCTATTTGTTAGCTGCGTGTTTGATTCCATTTTGGGGGGACGACAGACGAATCCAAACAGGCAGCTAAAAGAAAAACGCGCCATGTGAACAGACCCCAATAGATAAACGATCAGTAATAATCTTCTATTGCCTCCAAAAACAGCATCTCCCTGGTTCCTCACAGCGGATTCAGCTACAATTTCTAGGTTATTTAATCGGTTCTTGCAGTTTTGTCCTTTATTGGTCTCTCTATTTCAAAAATGTTAGACTAGTTTGTAAAAGGAAAAGGATTAAAGGGCGCAGATGTACAGGAAAAAATATACGCTCCTCTCAATGATCCAAAAAGTTGGGGGGTTCTGACCAAGGGACGACAGGAGCTTTGCTTCTTGGGGAAAAAAGAGATTTTATTGCCTTCAAGTGATGTCATCCATCCGAGCGGGAATGCAAAAAATATGATCGGAGCTAAAGTAAGTACATTGCCTCCGATCAGCACTTTATTCTATGGCCCCACAAACTCTCATGGAATTGAGTAGTGCGGGTATTTATAGAGATACCGTGGAGGGCGGCGGTGATGAGTGACTGCACACGAGACGTTTCCTGGGGTCCAAGGTGGGAGGGTCCGTCTATACGGCAAAGGTTTACAGACCCGGATTGTCAAAACTGCCAAAAACGGACAATAAATCCCTCCCCATGGAGCGCGATTGTTCACACAAAACCAAAATTTTTTTTTAAAAAAACTCGGCTCTGGTTCAATCTTCCATCGGATTTCACTGAAAATGGTGGAAAATTTACTAATGAAGTTGATGGGATGAAAAACGACCAGAAAGCTTCGTGTCCGAGACTAAGAACCAATAGTTCTGCCAAAACCGATTGTAAAACTGAATCCGAGAACTGCACTAAAAAACTAGGAACCTCAGGTTTTTGTGTGAAATACTGGTCAGATACGGACGACGCAATCTTAGGCTATGTTCACATGATATACTGTGGCGCGTACAGTACGCGCCGCAGTACATCGTGTCTTTTGGGAGCTCGTGCTAATACGCGCGTACACCCGCAGCCCGCCGGCCCCATTGACATTCATTACTCGCGGCAAATAATTGACGTTACTTATCTCCCCGCGCGTACAGTACGATCGTATTGTACGAGTGGGGGGACGAGGCGTAATCCATAGTTCTCTATTAGAGCAGTGGATTACCGTAATTTCAGTGCGCATCTTGCCCTTATTAGAGCGCAAATACGCCACGAAATGCACGCCGAAATTACCCCGTGTGAACATAGCCTTAGAGTCCAGAACCCAACGAGTATTTTGTCCTTTGCTGCATGGACACAAATGCACGTTCCTTGGGTCTGCGCTTTCCATGCATCGCTCCTCCACAGCTCTGTGCAGTGTCGCAGGCTCGGATGGAGACGCGGGGGGATGTGGCTCATGTCACCGGGGCAGCTTTCTAGATGTAATCCAGCCGCAGAGTTATCTTATCTTTTCCAGATAGATTTATCAGGGGAACCTGTAAAAACAAGGTGCAGGAGTGAAGGCTGAGGACGCCGGGCCCACGAGTCTAATGAAGCCTTCCCGCTATTGAGGGGGACTCCGGCTGTCAGAGCGAGCGCACCTTTCACCGCAGATCTGCCCTCCTCCTCTCTCCCCGCTAAGAGCTTTTGGTCGTACATTGATGGTTTAACCAGGAGCCCTGTCATGTTATTTATAAGCATCAGTAAATATCGATTGAAATGACACTCATACGTATGGAGAGAGGCTGCCAGGAGCAGCGGTGACTTCAGAGTCAGTAATAGGAGCAGCTGTCATCTTCTGGGGCCGATCGATGGATTAACGGATATTAATAATATCGGGGGAGGGGGTGCAGCCCCGAACTGCAGAAACTAAAAAATCTACAAAAGTTTCTATTTTCCCTGGATAAACACAGAAATAGCAATCAATCCTATAAATATTCAGCGCAGCGTTTATTTTACTCCTTAGAAATCCTAGAATATTCACCTGATCGATGGGGAAGTGACCGGGGCTTCCTTTTAGAGACAGCGCACGTTTACTCCTAAAAATAAACGGCCGATATCTAATGTTCTGCCACAAAGTCATCTTAATGAGCTTCCAAACCATAGAATCTGCTTTCACTCGCAGCAACCTCGTGTTTCGTCTTTTTTGTTTTGCTGCCAAATAGCTGTCAACGTTGCTGCTGCTTTTCCTTCATTTGGGTGCTTGCTTCTCGGACCGCGAACTGTTCTTCAGGGTTGGATAGATGGCGAGACTGGTGGAAAGATTTGGAGTTGGGTGGCAGCTTGGGACCCAGGGTGGACATACCATGTAGTGGGCCAAGCGGTGTCGGCCTGAGGTGCATAGGGGCCATCAGTGGAATTTCATTCTAGGGGCCCACCAGTGGAGATGAATCTTGGGGCCACCAGTGGAGATGATTCTTGGGGGCCATCAGTGGAATTTCATTCTTGGGGCCACCAGTGGAGATGATTCTTGGGCCCACCAGTGGAGATGATTCTTGGGCCCACCAGTGGAGATGATTCTTGGGCCCACCAGTGGAGATGATTCTTGCGGCCACCAGTGGAGATGATTCTTGGGGCCACCAGTGGAGATGATTCTTGGGACCACCAGTGGAGTTGGTTCTTGGGGCCCACCAGTGGAGATGATTCTTGGGGCCACCAGTGGAGATGATTCTTGGGCCACCAGTGGAGTTGGTTCTTGGGGCCCACCAGTGGATGTGATTCTTGGGGCCACCAGTGGAGATGATTCCTGGGCCCACCAGTGGAGATGATTCTTGGGCACCAGTGGAATTGATTCTTAGGGACCACCAGTGGAGTTGATTCTTAGGGCCACCAGTGGAGGTGATTCTTGGGGCCCACCAGTGGAGTTGATTCTTGGGCCCACCAGTGGAATTGATTCTTGGGGCCCACCAGTGGAGTTGATTCTTGGGGCCCACCAGTGGAGTTGATTCTTGGGGCCCACCAGTGGAGTTGATTCTTGGGTCCCACCAGTGGAGGTGATTCTTGGGCCCACCAGTGGAATTGATTCTTGGGGCCCACCAGTGGAGGTGATTCTTGGGGCCCACCAATGGAGGTGATTCTTGGGCTACACCATGGGAGATGATTCTTGGGGCCACCAGTGGAGATGATTCTTGGGGCCACCAGTGGAGATGATTCTTGGGCTACCAGTGGAGATGATTCTTGGGGGCCACCAGTGGAGATGATTCTTGGGGGCCACCAGTGGAGATGATTCTTGGGTGCCACCAGTGGAGGTGATTCTTGGGTGCCACCAGTGGAGGTGATTCTTGTGCTCACCAGTGGAGGTGATTCTTGTGGCTCACCAGTGGAGGTGATTCTTGTGGCTCACCAGTGGAGGTGATTCCTGTGGCTCACCAGTGGAGATGATTCTTCAGGCCCACCAGTGGAGATGATTCTTTGGGCTGCTAGTAGAGTTTATTCTTGGGCGCACCAGTGGTGATTATTCTTGGGGCCACCAGTGGAGGTGATTCTTGGAGCCATCAGTGGAGCTGATTCTAGGGGCCCACCATTGATTATGATTCTAGGGGCCCACCAGTGGAGATGATTCTTGGGGCCCACAATGGAGCTGAGTTTTGGGCCCCACCAGTGGAGATGATTCTTGGGGGCCCCCAGTAGAGGTGATTCTTGGAGCCACCAATGGAAGTGATTCCTGGAGACTCCAGTGGAGAGGTTTCTTGGGGCCCACCAGTGGAGAGGTTTCTTGGGGCCCACCAGTGGAGCTGATTCTTGAACCCCACCAGTGGAGGTGATTCTTGGGGCCACTAGTGGAGCTGATTCTTGGGGTCCACCAGTGGAGCTGATTCTTGGGGCCCACCAGTAGCGTTGATTCTCGGGGCCCACCAGTGGAGCTGATTCCTGGGGCCCACCAATGGAGTTGATTCTGGGGGTCCACCAGTGGAGCTGATTCTTGGGGCCCACCAGTAGCGTTGATTCTCGGGACCCACCAGTGGAGATGATTCTTGGGGCCCACCAGTGGAGTTGATTCTTGGGGCCCACCAGTGGAGTTGATTCTTGGGGCCACCAGTGGAGCTCATTCTTGGGGCCACCAGTGGAGCTCATTCTTGGGGCCACCAGTGGAGCTCATTCTTGGGGCCACCAGTGGAGCTGATACTTGGGGCCCACTGTACCTGCCACTGACTGTTTGCCTCTTTCTCTCTCTCAAGGATGGACATGCAGTTTAAGAGCCTCTCCAGGTCTGCCATGCTCTGGGGTCTCCTGGGGGTCTCTCCTGTGGACCAGTTTGAGTGGTGTGAAGTAGAGGAGAGGCTGAGGTAGCCGGATCTCCCTGTACTTGCAGAGGTATCCAGGTTGGCAAATGACCGGAGGGTAACCCCAAAATCTCCCATACAAGAGAGGCAAACCGCGCACCAAACCATTCAATTCCACAGTGGTGAAGTGGTATAAACCATCTCCAGCAGCGGGCGTTACCTTTATATTTGCAGTGTAACTTCCTTCCACTATTTGTGGTGGATTCAGAAATTTATTCCAGATTGGAGTCGATAATTTTCTGCTTAAAATGAGGACAATTGGCTTCTACCTCATGTGTGTGGAGTGGGGGGGTTGCTTCCTCTGGATCAACACTGTAGCACAATAGTCTGAAGTGGATGGACGCGGCCGCCTGTCTCTTTTCGGCATTACAATCTATGTAATCATGTATCTATATAACCTTCTGCCCCGGGAACACAGGAGGCCGTGAAGATGGCACCGCAAGAGCCGCTGCTCGGAGGCGAGTATCCCAGACGGTGTAACCTGCCGCTGGCTGATGCTCAGGACTCTGCTGCTCAGATTCGGTAGCGTTGTCATATTTTAAAGATGTAAGAGGGTAAATATGTGTAAAGCGGTGAAAACTGAAGGGAAGCGAGCGATCATTGCAGAGATCCCCCCGGACGGCTGCCGGAGACACGAGCACGGCCGCTGTCTTTGTGAAACTCCCGCGGGGGGAGGGAGCTGATTTTCTGCCGTTAATATTGCATCCGTTGATGAAGAATTCGTTAGGATAATGGAACAAATCTGAAATATAGATGACGCTCTGTCAAGAAGCATCGCTGGGTTCTTCTTCTCTTTTCTAGAGTAGCTGGAAGTCTTGGGATTTACCTTGGACCAGTCCTACTGAGGTGTCTGATATCTGAGCGGAGACGCTTTAAGATTGTCTATATACATGATATGGCCGAAGTGCTACAGGAGAGGAGCCAAGTGCTACAGGAGAGGAGCCAGGTGCTACAGGAGAGGAGCCAGGTGCTACAGGAGAGGAGCCAGGTGCTACAGGAGAGGAGCCAGGTGCTACCGGAGAGGAGCCAAGTGCTACCGGAGAGGAGCCAAGTGCTACCGGAGAGGAGCCAAGTGCTACCGGAGAGGAGCCAAGTGCTACCGGAGAGGAGCCAGGTGCTACCGGAGAGGAGCCAGGTGCTACCGGAGAGGAGCCAGGTGCTACCGGGGCGGAGCCAAGTGCTACCGGGGAGGAGCCAGTGCTACCGGGGAGGAGCCAGGTGCTACCGGAGAGGAGCCAGGTGCTACCGGAGAGGAGCCAGGTGCTACCGGAGAGGAGCCAAGTGCTACCGGAGAGGAGCCACGAGCTACCGGAGAGGAGCCAAGTGCTACAGGAGAGGAGCCAAGTGCTACAGGAGAGGAGCCAAGTGCTACAGGAGAGGAGCCAGGTGCTACCGGAGAGGAGCCAGGTGCTACAGGAGAGGAGCCAGGTGCTACAGGAGAGGAGCCATGTGCTACAGGAGAGGAGCCAAGTGCTACAGGAGAGGAGCCAAGTGCTACAGGAGAGGAGCCAAGTGCTACAGGAGAGGAGCCAGGTGCTACAGGAGAGGAGCCAGGTGCTACAGGAGAGGAGCCTTGTGCTACCGGAGAGGAGCCAAGTGCTACCGGTGAGGAGCCAAGTGCTACCGGAGAGGAGCCAAGTGCTACCGGAGAGGAGCCACTTGCTACAGGAGAGGAGCCAGGTCCTACAGGAGAGGAGCCACTTGCAACCGGAGAGGAGCCAAGTGCTACCGGGGAGGAGCCAAGTGCTACCGGGGAGGAGCCAAGTGCTACCGGGGAGGAGCCAGGTGCTACCAGAAAAAGGAGCCAGGTTTCTACCGGAGAGGAGCCAAGTGCTACAGGAGAGGGAGCCAGCTGCTACAGGAGAGGAGCCAGCTGCTACAGGAAGGACCAGGTGCTACCGAGAGGAGCCAGGGGCTACCGGGGAGGAGCCAAGTGCTACCGAGAGGAGCCAAGTGCTACCGGAGAGGAGCCAAGTGCTACCGGGGAGGAGCCAAGTGCTACCGGGGAGGAGCCAAGTGCTACCGGGGAGGAGCCAAGTGCTACCCGGGAGGAGCCAAGTGCTACCGGGGAGGAGCCAGGTGCTACAGGAGAGGAGCCAGGTGCTACAGGAGAGGAGCCAGGTGCTACAGGAGAGGAGCCAGGTGCTACAGGAGAGGAGCCAGGTGCTACAGGAGAGGAGCCAGTGCTACCGGAGAGGAGCAGACCAAATAGAGATCTGCGAGGAGCCCGCAAAGCCCCGGGGTGCAGGGTGCACGGCCCAGGCCTTTCTCACCACGAGGGCTGGAAGCCGTCCTCAACTTCATGTAGGTCATTGGTTCTGTAAGGGGGAACATCTTCCTGTTCTGTACACAGTGAAATCTGCTCTGAACAGATTTGTTTGCTCAGATCTGACGTCCTGCGGTTCTGTTCCGCTAAGTGTCGCCTCTATATGTTACCAGGGCATCGTGCCAGGATGAATTGGACGGCAGCCCTCATAGTGGGCATTGGAGGGCCGTGCAGCGAGTGTGAAGCACAATGACGGACTCTACATCATCCATCAGCCACTAACAAGGCAGGAGCTGTCCCACCGATCGCCAGGACTCTGCGCGTCCATCCAGCGTGTTTACACCTCGGGTCACAGTCAAGTTCTTTGCCGTCAATAAGATCAAATGATTAAATATCCTGGATATCTCCAGAGAAGGACTATGAGACTGTGCAAAGCTGGACCACAATCCGCTGGATTATCAGAGGAGCCTCGTCAACAGCCGCCCTGCTCGGGTCATCGGCCGCCCTGCTCGGGTCATCGGCCGCCCTGCTCGGGTCTGGGCTCGGGTTATCATACAATGCGGTACTGGACGTGGCTTCAATGTGCTATACAGGGAAATCACACAGGGATAGCGACACTTTATTCACCGCGACTGAACAGAGATGGCGACAAGTCACTCACTAACATGGGATAGCGACGCTCACTGCGACTGAACAGAGATGGCGACACAACGCTCACTGCGACCGAGCAGAGATGGCGACACAACGCTCACTAAGATGAAATAGCGACGCTCGCTGCGACCGAGCAGAGATGGCGACACAATGCTCACTAAGATGAAATAGCGACGCTCGCTGCGACTGCACAGACGCATGCGATGCAGCAAAGCCTTGTGCTGCTTCTAATTCAGAGAATGCAAGGTGCGGCTGCGCTTGCCGCCTCTTTGATGGTTGAGAAGCCTCCCGACCACTTGTGCCGGAGCCCATTTCACAGACAGCGCTCGGCGCTTGTTATTTTCATGCGAAACAAAAGAAGTTTCTGAAAGCTTTGCAAAGTGAATTTTCCACTTGGACACTGGAGCTACAAGCGGCTCCTTTCAGCTCTGCGGCACGTTCCTTGCTGCGTCCTGTCACAGTGAAATCCTCTTCTCACAGCCCCTTCGTGCCCCTCTATGCCCAGAGCGAGGCTTCCCCCGTGTGTTCCCCTTTATCCAGACGACACCGTTTTCCAGCGCTCCAGCAGCGAGAGCCACCGCTTGGAGGGGTTTTGTTTCCTGGCAGAAGAAAAGCCGCCGAGCTCTAACTTGTCACCTCCATTTTCCCCCTGTTACCTACTTCATCATTATCTTAATCACCATTGTGTTGGATTTGACCGTTTTCCTTTTCACGGCTTCTGGTGTGTAATGCGCTGATGACAGTCACCCCGGGACCTATTGCCGAGGGAACATTGCTGTTCGGCCTTTGCCCCGGACCCTCGCCACCCCCTGGGTCACTTTCAATTCATTGTTTGTTTTTTCGCCCTTGTTTTTTCTTTTCTTCTTTTTTTGTCTTTTAACATGGTTTTACTCAAAAGTTTTTTAATCAATCAAGTATGAGGCAGAAAATTGGCTTTGTCACGGCCGGGTTGTGGGTCGTGTGACAATCACACAGTCTCTTGACAGCTTCTGAAAGGCCGAGAAGGGATATGGATATTTTTTGAGGAAGGCTTTGGTTTCCATGGCACCGCTCCGTGCCGGCCGTTCCCCTCAGCGATTCATTGGGCTCTTGGGGGTCTTGCACTTTACAAAAGGAACCAAGCTTGGTGTGTGCTTTATTTCGGGATGTAGGAGTCGGGCTGGGGAAGGGGTGCATTTTGGGGGGGGGAGCGGGTGAATGCTCAGACAGCTGCCCCTTTTTCGGCTGCCTCAACCCCCCTTCGGGCAGCGCATATAGCGGACAATAGCGGAGTCTGCTGTGAGGCTACTGGACGGCCATCTGTATTGGAGAAGAAAAGACACCTGAGTTGGCGGACATAAATCTTGCCATCACCGGTGGCTTCGCCCCGGACCTCGCCGCCGCTCACACTGCACATGGTCTGGTTGGGCTTCTTCAGACAGGTTTACCTATAAGAGAAACAGATCGCTCTATCACATGGTAAGTGAATCTTCTAGGGCAGATCTAGCTTGAATATGCTAAGTGCTTTTAATTTGGTTAGCATTCCTCAAAGGTCACTTAGAGGGGAGTATTTAACCCCGCAGCCGCCGGTGGCATGGCGCTGCCGACGCCTTCTCGTGCCGACGTCTACCTGCTCGACCCACCTCGCGCTTATCACGTTTCCCCACTTTTCCCTTCTCTTCTCCCCTTGCTCTCTTCCTCCTTTTATAATTAATGATTAGTTTTAATTGGTTTGCTTAGGCAGTCTGACAGCAAATTAGCTAAAGCAAGCCAGCCGCTGCCAAAATGTGATGTGGGATTGCTGCGCTCTTCCAGTAGGTGAGGGACGAGGGAGGACAATTTTCCTTGACTTTTTTTTTTTTTTTTTTTGGTGTTTGGGTGTCTTGTGTTTTAAGCTGTTTGCCTCGTGCAGGGATTAATGATCTTGGTTGTTGCACTGGATCGGAGCCCAGCGAAAGCTTCTTGTGCAAATATGAAGAAAGCGCGGCAATGCGCGATGCCAGGCTGGAAACGCGTCGGCGGCTTCCTAACAAATAGGAAATATCCAGGAAATCTCCCTCCTTCCAACCTTGGCTCAGAAAACTGCATGAAAATCTGCCCGTGTGTTTGCAGCCTTATGCTCCGAGCACCTTCGTACGCGATCTCACACCCATCCACGTAATGCAGTGTCGGTTTCTCCCTTAAGAAGCCATTACATGTAGCATTAAAAATACATGCAGTTTGCAGCGCGGCTCCAACCACACTTTGATTGCTGCGTGGGAATATACCCTAAGGGCATGTTTGCGGTTTTGGTCGCAGATAAGCCCCGTTCAGTGGGGCTGCTCTGCCTTCTGGTTACCCAGTGCTGTTCCCATGTGGAGACCGTATCCATCACGGGACGTTCACACGATTATATATTTGGCGCGGACATGTCCCTGCCGAGAACGCAGTCATTTTGGGGAAATTACCCGGACTGCTCCAGGCGGATTTCTGCCTCTTACAATTCAGTATTTGATGGTGCACAATTGACATTGGGCTGCAAAATACTCGAGTGAAATCAGCGCTGTCTGAACAGTGACACGGATTTTACATAGCAGTCTATGGGAAGAGGTAGAGGCGGTTTTTCACGCTTATTTAGGGAAGTATTGGACGCAAAGTAAGTGTGAAAAACACAGTGTGAAGAACATAACCTAAGTGACCCGTTACTTTTCTTTTTATTCATGGCACATTCCTGGGTTCTGTGGTAAAATACATGTATAAACCCACGTGTGTGAACAAGGCCTGCACCAGGGCGAGGGTCGTGAGCCGCGGCCCGAATGCCGAGGACATTACATAACGTCTTGTCCTCTTCTGGACGGTATAACCTGTGCCCGCTGCCCCATGACGCCCTATGTGCGGCTCAGGGACATGGAGGCGCTTTGTACATAACCGACTGCTGATCCAACACGGAAAACATTAGGAGCAAAGTGAAGATGAAATAATCGAGGCCGGTGATGGATGGAAGGAGGATGCAGGTTTTATAGATCATATTTGATAGGAGGGGATGGGGTTGTTCAGACAAGTAGCGGAGGCCGTGGACAGTATAAATGAGGGTCATTATTAAACAGAAACATACAATTCATCTCCCATACTTGTTGGCTGTACTCAGTCCTGCGGTTGGAATCAATCACTTCTATGTTATCATGTGCTCCACGCATTATGCACCAGGCGCAGGTTTCAGCACCTTAACCCTTTCCAGAGGTTGTAGCCTTGGCTTATGCAGAAAGACGTCAGACCCGAGGTTTATAGGAACCATAGTGAAGGCAGCGGTGGAATTTGGAGAAAGTGAATAATCTATAGAATCAGAGTTGTCCCCTCAGTAGCTGAATGTGGTCACTGAGCCGGAGAGCAGCTGCAAACCGGAGGCCCTGAGCAGTGGAGGCCCTGAGCAGTGGAGGGCCCTGAGCAGTGGAGGGCCCAGAGCAGTGGAAGGCCCTGAGCAGTGGAGGGCCCTGAGCAGTGGAGGGCCCTGAGCAGTGGAGGGCCCTGAGCAGTGGAAGGCCCTGAGCAGTGGAGGGCCCTGAGCAGTGGAGGGCCCTGAGCAGGGGAGGGCCCTGAGCAGTGGAGGGCCCGGAGCAGTGGAGGGCCGAGCAGTGGAGGCCCTGTGCAGTGGAGGGCCCTGAGCAGTGGAGGGCCCTGAGCAGTGGAAGGCCCTGAGCAGTGGAGGGCCCTGAGCAGTGGAGGGCCCTGAGCAGTGGAGGGCCCTGAGCAGTGGAGGGCCCTGAGCAGTGGAGGGCCCTGAGCAGTGGAGGCCCTGAGCAGTGGAGGGCCCTGAGCAGTGGAGGGCCCTGAGCAGTGGAGGCCCTTGTAGGGATCTGGTCTGTATTTGAGGTGCAAGTTTTGAGCGGAGACCAAAGTATTTTATGTAAGAGGTTTTAGTTTTTGAGAATCCATCTTCCAAGCACTAATGTTAGGAGGTTTGGGAAGCGCAGGTGTAACGCGGAGGTTGCAAGCCTTGTTCTTTTGTGTATATTCCAGGGAAAATCATTCTGCCCTTGAGTCTCCGGGGCCGTGACCGGCATCTGCAAAGCTCCTCAGTGATCAGATCCTACAACTTTTTGCAAAGTTTTCGCATTTCAGCAAATTGTGGCAACTTTACGGTTTCCCTGCTGAAATAAAGTAAACAGTGATTTGGTACAAATCATACAAAAATTCACTTTTCCAATGGTTCCAATTTTTTACTTCTCTAAACTCTGAATTTCGCCGGCACTCGCCCTCTGTGAGCGGATAACAAGGATGAATCACCGTTTTTGCACCAATTTTGGTGACATTTCCCACAGAAGTAAAGAGATTTTCACAGTTTCACAGTCAGCTTTTGCTTTCACTCTGATCTCTTCAGGCTGGGGGTGGTTCTATAGCAGTGATTAACATATTTAGTTTCTCTGTAACTACTGGAGACCCTTCAAAAGAGAAGGAGATTTAATCTTCAGTAAACAAAGCTACAAGTGCTCTGAGGAGTGAAAACAATTGCTTATCTGTAAACCAAAGCTAATCTTGTTAGAGATAATTAGTCTGCAGGGAGTGAGTGCTGTCCATTGTGAGGTCACTAACTGCTCTAATCCAGTAGCAGAGATATGAATGGTAACCATAGATACCTCTGTGCACTCAGAGCAGATAAATTCTCTCATCTTCTGACGAAAATGAAAAGACTAATGTATTTAGAAAAAGTCTTCCATTACCTACCCCTACTTGTTAAAAGCTAATCTTTGTAGTGAGAAAACCCTTTTATGAGAGGCGAATGATTTCTGCATCCGTAAAGCCGACACGTTTCCTCGCGTCCGCGATGGATTTCCGTGACGCGGTTTTTACATACAATAACGACCACAGAGGTTTTCGGAGACAAATTCGTTTAGAGCTCGCCAATCATTCATCTGGTGAAGTGATGTCCCCTCATCTCCTCATGTCCCAAGTTCCTCTCTACAACCGAGTCTTGTGAGGAGATGTGGAGACACGGGAAGAGAGAGACCGCTCACACTCGCTCACATATTCACAAGGCTTTGTGCCTTCTGCCTCCAAGCAACTGTATCTGTCGGAGTCCCAGGAGCGCGTCTATACATCAAGCGGTCAAGATGGCATCAAAATCGCAGCAACTCCTGAGAGGAATCTCCGTGTCTTCTCCGCACTCCTGTGCTGTCTCTCACTGAAGATCAAATGCACAGAGGCCACTCCAGATCTATGTGCTATAACCAGAAGCTATGGAAGAAGCCGCCGGGGCGCGGTGCACGGAGCCGTCTTTCTGGCGTGATGACGTTTCTGGGACTTGTGGTTCCAGTCCTCAGCCTGCGCTGTATACGCTTTGCTGTCTCTTTAATACTTTTCGTGGCATTGGAGGGGTTAGGAGACAGCCAGAACATTTGCCGCCTCCCCAGCATCCTCTCGGAGAACTTCACTCCCCAATTGTTATGTGCGATCGGATCTGAAAGTTGCTCTCTAAGCTTCTTGTCACATTTTGACTTAATGAAGTGCAACTGAAGAGGGAATTTGGGTTCATCACGGCAGTCGCACTGCGCTCCCTTGTTGTCAGAAAAGAGGGGCGGTTTGGGACCGCAACGCAGCGCTGCAAGTCGTTATCATTCCGGTCAGTCTGTTTAACACAAAATTAAACAAAGAACTAATTAGTGCCTCATGAATTAATAAATGCACAGTTGCTTGGCTGGAAAAAAAAATAAAAAGAAGGGGTAGCAGGGAAGAAAGGCTGCGAGTTGGTGGCTCTGTGTCTTTGACAGGGGACGCTTTATAACGGTGACATGAATCAAGTCTGCAGACGTTGGAACGTGCACTTTTTTTCGCGCTTAGGCCGACGCACGGTTTTTATGTGCCGCGTGGACGTTGTCGGCTGGTGTGATTTTTGCAGGTGATGATGATGCTTGGACTACTTTGATATGTCTCTTTTCTTCCAAGCCTTTGAATGTGCGGTGCTGGAGCCCAGAGGTGTAACGTGAAGCTTCTGGGCCCTAGTGCAAATAGTGAAATGGGGCCCCTCAGCTTGTGTCATTTACAATGCTGTGGCAGGAGGGCTTCTTGGGCCCCCTCAGGCGACTGCTACCTCTGCAGCCCCTATAGCTGCGCCCCTGCTGGACCCGTTACCGTCGGTGCGCTGGCTGCTCGGTCTATGGCAGTGGATTACATGGCCGTCCTGCTGCGCGTTATAGTGTTACCCAAACCCTTGAGCTACGTTCACACGATGGATTTGGACACCGGGGCGGAGTCAGCGCTGCCTCCGATTCTGCATCCAATCCGCCTTACGTTGTTTCCTGCTGAAAATCGGCCACGTCGCTCATTTTCCTCGGCTACGATCTCTTTTCGGCGCTTAAAAAGAACTGACCTGTCCATACTGGAGGCGGATTCAGCGCCGAGTCCTCTCCTGACATATACAGGGGGCTGAAAATCTGCAGCAAATCCTCAACTGAAATCCGCGCTTAAAGGAACGGATTTTCTGACCAGGATTCAACACTGACATTTTCAATGTAAAAATCTGTTGTGACCATCCCCTTAGACTGCGTCCAAATGGCTCGGTGCACGCGGCTCGGTGCACACTGCTCGGTGTTTGTTGGTCTTTCAGATTTTGAAACCATAGGAAACAAACCGGTCAAACGTCCCCATCGACTTGAATAGAAAATCCGAGCTGTGGTCCACACAACTAGCGCTCTAGAATCCAAAAAACGGTTGGAAAACTGTAAACCGTGCCAAAAGACCCCCACAAAGCTTCCTGCTCGTTTTTCCTGCCGTCCCTTTGCCTTGAATTGTACATTTTCTGCCGTGAAACTTGGTAGATCATTCAACGTGCTCCAAGTTTGTTTTTTTTTAAACTGTGTTTTTAATTCCAACCTCAAAAAATTCTGGCCGTGTGGACTGCAACTCGGATTTTCCATTGAGGTCTATGGGGAGGGTTTTACAGTTTGATTTTGACTATTTTGAAAATCCAATTCTGCGTAAAAAGGCCCTGGAGCCTTAAGGGGTCCAAAGGTCCATATTCTGCATGACGAGATATCAATATTATAAATTGCACATGGTTGGTGGGGGCCCTGTTATGGATTTTGCACTGGGGCCCCGGAGCTTTAAGTTGCGCCTCTGACCCGGAATGTGGACGTGCCCTGGGCTCTGAATGGTCTGCAGCCCGGTGAGGATGGGCCCAGTGCTGGTGGTGTCGCTGTATACAGGACACTGGGCCCGGTGATGGTGGTGTCGCTGTATACAGGACACTGGGCCCGGTGCTGGTGGGGTCGCTGTATACAGGACACTGGGCCCGGTGCTGGTGGTGTTGCTGTATACAGGACTCTGGGCCCGGTGCTGATGGTGTTGCTGTATACAGGACACTGGGCCCGGTGCTGGTGGTGTTGCTGCATACAGGACACTGGGCCCGGTGCTGATGCTGTATACAGGACACTGGGCCCGGTGCTGGTGCTGTATACAGGACACTGGGCCCGGTGCTGATGCTGTATACAGGACACTGGGCCCGGTGCTGCTGCTGTATACATTACTCTGGTCCCGGTGCTGATGCTGTATACAGGACTCTGGGCCTGGTGCTGATGCTGTATACAGGACAATGGGCCCGGTGCTGATGCTGTATACAGGACACTGGGCCCGATGCTGATTCTGTATACAGGACTCTGGGCCCGGTGCTGATTGCTGTATACAGGAAAAATGGGCCCGGTGCTGATGCTGTATACAGGACACTGGGCCCGCTGCTGAGTCTGTATACAGGACTCTGGGCCCGGTGCTGATGCTGTATACAGGACACTGGGCCCGGTGCTGATGCTGTATACAGGACACTGGGCCTGGTGCTGATGCTGTATACAGGACTCTGGGCCTGGTGCTGATGCTGTATACATTACTCGGGGCCCTGGTGCTGATGTTTGTATACATTACTCTGGGCCCGGTTGCTGATGCTGTATACAGGACACTGGGCCCGGTGCTGATGCTGTATACTTTACTCTGGGCCCGGTGCTTATGCTGTATACATTACTCTGGGCCTGGTGCTGATGCTGTATACAGGACACTGGGCCTGGTGCTGATGCTGTATACAGGACACTGGGCCCGGTGCTGATGCTGTATACAGGACACTGGGCCCGGTGTGCTGATGCTGTATACAGGACACTGGGCCGGGTGCTGATGCTGTATACAGGATTCTGGGCCCGGTGCTGATGCTGTATACAGGACACTGGGCCCGGTGCTGATTCTGTATACAGGACACTGGGCCCGGTGCTGATGCTGTATACATTACTCTGGGCCCGCTGCTGATGCTGTATACAGGACAGTGGGCTCTGAATGGTCTGCAGCCCGGTGAGGATGGGCCCAGTGCTGGTGGTGTCGCTGTATACAGGACACTGGGCCCGGTGCTGATGCTGTATACAGGACACTGGGCCCGGTGCTGATGCTGTATACAGGACACTGGGCCCGGTGCTGGTGGTGTCGCTGTATACAGGACACTGGGCCCGGTGCTGATGCTGTATACAGGACACTGGGCCCGGTGCTGATGCTGTATACAGGACAATGGGCCCGGTGCTGATGCTGTATACAGGACACTGGGCCCGGTGCTGATGCTGTATACAGGACACTGGGCCCGGTGCTGGTGGTGTTGCTGTATACAGGACACTGGGCCCGGTGCTGGTGGTGTTGCTGTATACAGGACACTGGGCCCGGTGCTGATGCTGTATACAGGACTCTGGGCCCGGTGCTGGTGGCGGTGAGGATGGGCCCGGTGCTGGTGCTGTATACAGGACACTGGGCCCGGTGCTGATGCTGTATACAGGTCTCTGGGCCCGGTTCTGGTGCCCGGTGAGGATGGGCCCGGTGCTGGTGCTGTATACAGGACACTGGGCCCGGTGCTGGTGTTGTATACAGGACAATGGGCCCGGTGCTGATGCTGTATACAGGACTCTGGGCCCGGTGCTGATGCTGTATACAGGACTCTGGGCCCGGTGCTGATGCTGTATACAGGACACTGGGCCCGGTGCTGATGCTGTATACATTACTCTGGGCCCGCTGCTGATGCTGTATACAGGACACGGGGCCCGGTGCTGATGCTGTATACAGGACACTGGGCCCGGTGCTGGTGTTGTATACAGGACACTGGGCCCGGTGCTGATGCTGTATACAGGACACTGGGCCCGGTGATGGTGGTGTCGCTGTATACAGGACACTGGGCCCGGTGCTGATGCTGTATACAGGACACTGGGCCGGTGCTGATGCTGTATACAGGACACCGGGCCCGGTGCTGCAGCTGTATACAGCACTATGCGCCTGGTCCTGATGCTGTATACAGGACACTGGGCCCGGTGCTGGTGCTGTATACAGGACAATGGGCCCGGTGCTGATGCTGTATACAGGCCAATGGGCCCGGTGCTGATGCTGTATACAGGACTCTGGGCCTGGTGCTGATGCTGTATACAGGACACTGGGCTCGGTGCTGTTGCCCGGTGAGGATGGGCCCGGTGCTGATGCCCAGTGAGGATGGGCTCGGTGCTGGTGCTGTATACAGGACACTGGGCCCGGTGCTGGTGCCCGGTGAGGATGGGCCCGGTGCTGATGCTGTATACAGGACACTGGGCCCGGTGCTGATGCTGTATACAGGACATTGGGCCCGGTGCTGGTGCCCGGTGAGGATGGGCCCGGTGCTGGTGCCCGGTGAGGATGGGCTCGGTGCTGGTGCTGTATACAGGACACTGGGCTCGGTGCTGGTGCTGTATACAGGACATTGGGCCCGGTGCTGGTGCTGTATACAGGACTCTGGGCCTGGTGCTGATGCTGTATACAGGACTCTGGGCCCCGGTGCTGGTGGCTGTATACAGGACACTGGGCCCGGTGCTGGTGCTGTATACAGGACTCTGGGCCTGGTGCTGATGCTGTATACAGGACACTGGGCCCGGTGCTGATGCTGTATACAGGACACTGGGCCTGGTGCTGATGCTGTATACAGGACACTGGGCCCGGTGCTGATGCTGTATACAGGACACTGGGCCCGGTGCTGAAGCTGAATACAGGACACTGGGCCCGGTGCTGATGCTGTATACAGGACACTGGGCCCGATGCTGATTCTGTATACAGGACTCTGGGCCCGGTGCTGATGCTGTATACAGGACACTGGGCTCGGTGCTGGTGCTGTATACAGGACATTGGGCCCGGTGCTGGTGCTGTATACAGGACTCTGGGCCTGGTGCTGATGCTGTATACAGGACTCTGGGCCCGGTGCTGGTGCTGTCTACAGGTCTCTGGGCCTGGTGCTGTTGCTGTATACAGGTCTCTGGGCCTGGTGCTGATGCTGTATACAGGACACTGGGCCCGGTGCTGATGCTGTATACAGGACACTGGGCCCGGTGCTGGTGCCCGGTGAGGATGGGCTCGGTGATGGTGCCCGGTGAGGATGGGCTCGGTGCTGGTGCTGTATACAGGACTCTGGGCCCGGTGATGGTGGGGTCGCTGTATACAGGACACTGGGCTCGGTGCTGGTGCCCGGTGAGGATGGGCTCGGTGCTGGTGCGGTATCCAGGACAATGGGCCCGGGGATGGTGCCCGGTGAGGCTGGGCTCGGTGATGGTGCCCGGTGATGGTGCCCGGTGAGGATGGGCCCGGTGCTGGTGGCGGTGGTGTCGCTGTGTGCGGATGCTGTATACAGGACACTGGGCTCGGTGATGGTGCCCGGTGAGGATGGGCTCGGTGCTGGTGCCCGGTGAGGATGGGCCCGGTGCTGGTGGCGGTGAGGATGGGCCCGGTTCGGGTGGCGGGGGTGTCGCTGTGTGCGGATGCTGTATACAGGACACTGGGCTCGGTGCTGGTGCCCGGTGAGGATGGGCTCGGTGCTGGTGGCGGTGAGGATGGGCCCGGTGCTGGTGGCGGTGGTGTCGCTGTGTGCGGATGCTGTATACAGGACTCTGGGCCCGGTGCTGATGCAGTATACAGCACTCTGGGCCCGGTGCTGATGCAGTATAAAGGACAATGGTCCCGGTGCTGAAGCTGTATAAATGACACTGCGCCCGGTTCTGATGCTGTATACAGATCTCTGGTCCCGGTGCTGGTGCCCGGTGAGGATGGGCCCGGTGCTGGTGCCCGGTGAGGATGGGCCCGGTGCTGGTGCCCGGTGAGGATGGGCCCGGTGCTTGTGCCCGGTGTGGATGGGCCCGGTGCTGATGCCCGGTGAGGATGGGCCCGGTGCTGGTGGCGGTGGTGTCGCTGTGTGCTGATGCTGTATACAGGACACTGGGCCCGGTGCTGGTGCCCGGTGAGGATGGGCCCGGTGCTGGTGCCCGGTGAGGATGGGCCCGGTGCTGGTGCCCGGTGAGGATGGGCCCGGTGCTGGTGCCCGGTGAGGATGGGCCCGGTGCTGGTGGCGGTGAGGATGGGCCCGGTGCTGGTGCCCGGTGAGGATGGGCCCGGTGCTGGTGGCGGTGGTGTCGCTGTGTGCGGATGCTGTATTGTCAGGGAATGCAGATCTCAGTCATCGCTCTCCTGCAGGGAGGGGTGCGAGGCGCGGGGGGAGGAGGGAGTCCATCCTTAAGAGGACATGTCAAGTGCAATTAGTGTTATCTGTCTAAATATGTACTGGGAACACAGCATACAAGAACAGGTTTCTATAGCTTTAATGGAGACATATGCAAGGTCATATTGCCTCATAAAATCCCCCAATCTGATTTTAGGATTACGCATTCTCAGTAAATTGGCGTTATTCTACTTGCATCACTGATAAGCCGCAGCTGAAAGACACACGAGGGGAAACAAAAATCTGAGGAAACAAATGTGCGTCCTCTGCGGGGACCGGGAATGTGCCGGAAGGTTCCTGTAATAGAGGGTGGGATGCGCTAACCCCAGTCTGGTGCTGATCCAGTGGGTGGAGCATAGCTGGAGGCGTGGACTCTCACCGGCGCATAGCTGCCATAGATGATGTAGGTGTCATACGTACACGTGTAATACCGTCCTATATAAATGTGTAATACCGTCCTATACACGTGTAATACCGTCTTATATACATATGTAATACCGTCCTATATCCACTTGTAACACCATCCTATATACGTGTAATACTTTCCTATATACACGTGTAATACCGTCCTATGCACATGTAATACCATCCTATATACATCTGTAATACCGTCCTATATACATGTGTAATACCATCCTATATACATCTGTAATACCATCCTATATATACGTGTAATACCGCCCTATATACATCTGTAATACCATCCTATATATACGTGTAATACCGCCCTATATACATCTGTAATACCATCCTATATATACGTGTAATACCGCCCTATATACATCTGTAATACCGTCCTATATCCACTTGTAACACCATCCTATACACGGGTAATACTTTCCTATATACACGTGTAATACTGTCCTATACACATGTAATACCATCCTATATACATCTGTAATACCGTCCTATATACATGTGTAATACCATCCTATATACATCTGTAATACCATCCTATATATACGTGTAATACCGCCCTATATACATCTGTAATACCATCCTATATATACGTGTAATACCGCCCTATATACATCTGTAATACCATCCTATATATACGTGTAAATACGCCCTATATACATCTGTATACCGTCCTATATCCACTTGTAACACCATCCTATACACGTGTAATACTTTCCTATATACACGTGTAATACTGTCCTATACACATGTAATACCATCCTATATACATCTGTAATACAATCCTATATACATCTGTAATACCGCCCTATATACACGTGTAATACCAACCTATATATACGTGTAATACCGCCCTATATACATGTAATACCATCCTATATACATCTGTAATACAATCCTATATACATGTGTAATACCATCCTATATACATCTGTAATACCGCCCTATATACACGTGTAATACCGCGCTATATACATCTGTAATACCGCCCTATATACACGTGTAATAACATCCTATATATACGTGTAATACCGCCCTATATACATCTGTAATACCGTTCGTTCTATATACACATGTAATACATCCTATATACACGTACAGCTCTGGAAAAAAAATTAAGAGACCACTGCAAGATTTTCAGTTTTTCAGATTTTTCTCTGGATTTTTGAGAAAAGTGTACATTGTTACTTTATTATATAAACTACTGACAATGTCTCCGAAATTCAAAGCAAAACATTTTGCATTTTTTTGCAGTAAATGAGAAATCTTCAAAATAATTTTTAAAAAAAGCAGCAGCCGAACTGTCAGACCTCAAATAATGCAAAGAAAACAAGTTCAGATTTCTTTAGAAACAATAAGACTCATATTTTAAGTCAGGAAGAGTTTTCTTTTCAACTCCTTTGCTAAAAGTGATTTTTTTCATTCAAATTCCTTTTGGCCTATTCCTCGCACTTGTTTGGCCATCCAGCTTGTCCTATTGCAAGAGGTCTGTGAAGACCACAGCAGGGTTTTTTATACTTTCTTTTATTAAATAAGATTTGGTTCAGGTGATCACCTCATCAGAAGCACATTAAGTAGAATGAGGTAGACTTTGGTTGGAATTCAACTGACACTGGAATGGAACGGCCGTCAGACATGTAGAGATGCTGATTTTTAGAAAACTGTGCAGTGGTCTCTTAATTTTTTCCAGAGCTGTATAATACCGTCCTATATACACGTCATAAAGTCCTATATACACATGTAATACCGTCCTATATACACGTGTAATGCTGTCCTATATACACGTCATAAAGTCCTATATACACATGTAATACCGTCCTATATACACGTGTAATGCTGTCCTATATACAGTCAAAAAGTCTATTACACATGTAATAACGTCCTATATACACGTGTAATGCTGTCCTATATACACGTCATAAAGTCCTATATACACATGTAATACCGTCCTATATACACGTATAATGCTGTCCTATATACACTTGTAATACCATCCAATATAAACGTGTAATATCGCCCTATATACACATGTAATATCGTCCTATATACGCATGTAGTAACGTCATATATACACATATAATACTATCATATGCACATATTATAGTCATATATATACATATAATACTATCATATGCACATATTATACAGTCATATATACACATATAATACTATCATATGCACATATTATACAGTCATATATACACATATAATACAATCATATACACGTATAACACCGTCATATATACACATATAATACTATCGTATACATATATAATACCTTCATACATACAAGTAATACGGTCATATACACTACTCACAAAAAGTTAGGGATATTTGGCTTTTGGGTGAAATTTATGGAGAACGTAAACCTTTCCGGCTGCAGTGATGCTTCCTCCTGGGAGTCGCATTAATGTGGATTTTCTCCTCAGACAATTTCAAGAAATAAAATCCACAACAGTGGAGGGAATACGGCGTCCAAGATGTTAGCGTCTCCATAACGTGTCCTGTGGCCTTGAGCATCGATTACAGCTCGACAACCACGTCTCCTGCTGTTCACTGATGGCGGAGGCTCCCTCTCTTGTTGAAGGCGCCCTCAGGTCATTGGGGTTAGGGGACAGGGGCTTCTACCGGGGACCCCTGACCCACAGGTTTTTTAGGGGTTTTGGGCTGGAGAAAGGCAGCCGCTCCTGTGAGGCCCCCCCGTCTCCAAAAAGCCCTCCCCATTGATGGGACCTCGATGGGCTGCAGCATTGTCCTCCATGGAGATGAGCCCTGTGCTGTTCATGCAGAGGCGCAGTGACCGGATGGATTATGTTGTTCCAGTAGCAGAAGCCACTGTACCTGTAGGGCAGCTCTGTATGGACGAGGCGCACCTGCTCCCACTGCAGCACCAGCACCACCATGCATCGCGCTCTCCATGACGTCTCCAGCATCGTTGGCTCCATTTCTGCTCAGAGTGAATGGGCTTTCATATCACTGAGGAGCACTGGTCCCTCGTCCGGCGTAGATGCTCCCTGGCCCAGACCATGATGCCTGCGCCTGCTGGTGCGGTCAGGTCATCTAGCACGCAGACCGCGCTGATGTAACCGATTACAATTGCTCTGACCTGACACTTGCCGCCTCTCACCTCCCCCAAATGTGCCTGGTATTGTGCAGCATCATCATCCGCCTCCGCAGGGCATTGCTTCCAATGAAACGCTCATCAGTGTTTGATGGAGACAAAGGACGTTCACCTCTTTGCCTTTCTGTGCCTCTTCCAGTCTCTTTGTCTCTGATGCAACCTACTGATAACTCTGTGACACCCTAAGCTCAGTGGCCACTTCCATCTGAGAGCCTCCTGCTTGAAGCCTGGCAATGGCGAGGTCCTGCTGATAAATTGATCCCCTAAATGTATTGGGCAATTCAGGGATCAAACACCTGTTGGGAATTTGGCCATTAAGCACCTTGTGAGAGATCAGCAAGTTGTGCAGAAAGTCCTGAGACCCTGAAAAGCTCGACAAGTGCATCTAAAGGGGAGAGACGGGGCAGTTACCACCTCTACAGGGGAGAGACGGGATTTACTGCCTCTACAGGGGAGAGACGGGGCATTTACTGCCTCTACAGGGGAGAGAACGGGGCATTTACTGCCTCTACAGGGGGGAGACGGGGCATTTACTGCCTCTACAGGGGAGACGGGCGATTTACGGCATTAACAGGGGAGAGAGGGCATTTACTGCTAAAGGGGAGAGACGGGGCATTTACAGCATCTACAGGGGAGAGAAAGGGCATTTACTGCCTCACAGGGGGAGAGACGGGCAAATTACCCGCCTCTACAAGGGGAGAGCGGGGCATTACTACCCTACAGGGGAGAGACGGGGCATTACTGCCTCTACAGGGGAGAGACGGGGCATTTACTGCCTCTACGGGGGAGAGACGGGGCATTTACTGCCTTACGGGGAGAGACGGGGCATTTACGCCTCTCGGGGAGAGACGGGCATTTATGCCTCTAGGGGAGAGACGGGAAATTTTCTGCCTCTAACGGGGGAGAGACGGGGCATTTACTGCCTCTACGGGGGGAAGAGGGGGACGGGCATTTATGCTCTACAGGTGGGGAGACGGGCATTTCTGCCTCTACAGGGGAGAGACGGGGGATTTTACTGCATCTACTGGGGAGAGGGCGGGGGGAATACTGCAATCCTACAGGGGGGAGACGGGCATTTACTGCTTTTACAGGAGAGACGGGGCATTTACTGCATCTACAGGGGAGAGACGGGCATTTACTGCCTCTACAGGGGAGAGACGGGCATTACTGCCTCTACAGGGGAGAGACGGGGCATTTACCCTCTACAGGGGAGAGACGGGGCATTTGGCCCTCTACGGGGGGGGGAGGACGGGGGGCCCCCCATTTACGCCTCTACAAAGGGGAGAGACGGGGGCATTTACGCCTCTACAGGGGAGAGACGGGGGATTTACTGGGCCCCTACAGGGGAGAGGGCGGGGCATTTACGCCTCTACAGGGGGGAGACGGGCATTTACTGCTCTCATGGGGAGACGGGCATTTAGTCACGGGGGAGGGCATTTACTGCCCTACAGGGGAGAGACGGGACCCTTTACCGCCTCTCACAGGGAAGACGGGCATTTACGCCTCTACAGGGGAAGGACGGGGCAAATTTACTGCATCTACGGGGAGAGACTGGGCATTTACTGCTCTACAGGGGAGAGACGGGGCATTTTGCTCTACAGGGAGAGACGGGGCATTTACTGCCTCTACAGGGGAAAATACGGGCCATTTTAATCTACAGGGGAAGACGGGGCATTTACTGCATCTACAGGGGAGGACGGGCATTTACCGCATCTAAGGGGAGAGACGGGGCATTTACCGCTCTACGGGGAGAAAGGGGCATTACGCTCAAGGGGAGAGACGGGGCATTTACTGCCTCTACAGGGGGGAGACGGGGCATTTACTGGATCTAGAGGGGGGGGGAGGGAGGGGCATTTACTGCTCTCAGGGGAGGAGACGGGCATTTACTGCTCAAGGGGAGAGACGGGGCTTACTGCCTCTACAGGGGGGGAAGAGGGGCATTTACTGCTTACAGGGGGGGGGAGAAGAAGGGGGGGGCATTTCTGCCTTACAGGGGAGAGACGGGGCATTTCTGCATCTACAGGGGAGAGGGGCATTTACGCCGGGGGGGGAGGGCTACGATGGGGGGAGAGGGGGGTTACTGCTCACAGGGAGAGACGGGGGCATTTACTGCATCTAAGGGGAGAGAGGGGATTTGCTACAGGGGAGAGACGGGGATTTACTGCTCTACAGGGAGAGACGGGGCATTTCGCATTACGGGGAGAGACGGGGATTTACTGCATCTACGGGGGAGGGCGGGGTTTACTGCTCTACGGGGGAGAGACGGGGCTTCTGCCCTCGGGGAGAGGGGAGGGGCTTTCTGCTCTACAGGGGAGAGACGGCATTACTGCATCTACAGGGGAGAGACGGGGCATTTACTGCCTCTACAGGGGGAACGGGGCATTACTGCTCTCAGGAGAGACGGGGCATTTACTGCCTCTACAGGGGAGAGACGGGGCATTTAGGGCATGTAAAGAAATGTTCAATAAATTTTATGTTTCTCCTGCAATTTCAACCGAAATATCAAATATCCAAAAGCCAAGTATCCTGAACTTTCGGAGTCGTGTATGTTCAGTGCGGGGGATTAGAGGGGACATTGGGATTGTCGGAGGACGAGTTTCTCTGCCGTTAGTTTGCTCTCTGACTTTTTGGTTGCTGTATTTTTTATATCTTTTGTGACAATCACTGTATCTGTCCTTTGGGAGTCGAGCAGAACTAGATTTCAGCTCCGCAATCCTCTCCAAATCCCAGGACACAAAACGATGTAATTACTCGTGTTAGAAACCAAAACAGCCCCAAACCTCTGTGGTCCCAGGGGTCAGTCTGAAGCCACAATGTCCTAGTAATGGAGGTTTAAAGGGCTGGGGGGGGTCTATTTTGTTGTAAGGTTCTTGTACAGTAGACGGTGTATGAGACTATAGCAGTGGCCCCCAAGGGATACCCCGCACCCTGGAACATGTCCGGTCACTTTTAATTGGTTCCGCACATGGTAACGTGTCCCCCTTCCCACCCAAGGCAAGGTCTGCACATTGGTATACGGTGTCCCCTGTGCCCACCAAGGTCAGTAGGTCCTGCACATTGGTATACGGTGTCCCCTGTGCCCACCAAGGTCAGTAGGTCCCCGCACATTGGTATATGGTTCCCCCGGCCCCCAAGGGCAGTAGTCCCGCACATTGAACGGTGTCCCCGTCCCCCAAAGGGCGTAGTCCCCCCACATTGGTAACAGTGCCCCTGGCCCCAAAAGGGCAAAGGCCCCCACATTTTAACGGTGTCCCCGGCCCCCCAAGGTCATAGGTCCCCGCACATGGTAAGGTGTCCCCTGTGCCCACCAAGGTCAGAGGTCCCCCCCACAATGGTAACGGGGTCCCCGTCCCTAGGTCAGTCGGTCCCCAAACATTGGTATACTGTGTCCCCTGTGCCCAGCAAGGTCAGTAGGTCCCAGCACATTGGTATACGGTGTCCCCTGTGCCCACCAAGGTCAGTAGGTCCACGCACATTGGAATACGGTCCCTTTGGGGCCCGCAAGGTCTAGGGCCCGCACATTGGTATACGGTGTCCCCTGTGCCCAAGGTTGTATCCCCCGCACATTGGTATTGTGTCCCCTTGCCCCAAGGTCATAGGGGCCCCGCCATTGGGGTTACGGTGTCCCCTGTGCCCACAAGTCGAGGTCCCGCAATTGGGTTTCGGGTCCCTGTGCCCCCAAAGGGCAGGGCCGCACATTGGTTTAAAACGGGGTCCCCTTTGCCCCAAGGTAGAGGTCCGCACTTGGTTTACGGTGTCCCCCCGTGCCCACCCAAAGGTCGAGGTCCCGACATTGTATACGTGTCCCCTGTGCCCCAATCATAGGTCCCGCCATTTGGTATACGGTGTCCCCTGTGCCCACCAAGGTCAGACGGAGTCTACATGCTGCTACCTGGTGGATCCGCTCCTCGCTGGGGACATGGTGTAACCCTCGCCCATGAGGGGCAGCTTGTGGACTGAGACCTGATCTCCAAACTCTAAATAAGCAACAAGAAAGAGGCGGGAGGGCGCAGAAAGAGAATTCTTAATCCTCCTCCTTCTGTTGCGCGCGGCGGCAGGGGACAGCGCGACTTTGAACACGGAGGCAGATTTCTTCTCCTTAGATCTGCTTGGCTAAAATAGAGCGATCGTGGATAAAATAATTCAGGGGTCGGCTCCGGAGGCGGGGGTTGGGAAAAACTCATTACGACGACTGACACCAAATATGATGCTAAAATGTCCCCCCCCCCCCCCCCAACCCCCCCCCCATCCTCAGAAGGAAAAGTTTTCCTCGTCAATCCTGGGAAAATTTGGCGGTAAATAATTCAGTGGCCTCTTCCTGAGTGTGAGGAGGGCTGGGGGAGGGAAAAGAAAGGGCTCCATAGCTCCGGACATCAAACCAAAGGGGCCGAGACCCCTTAAATCCAAGTGTGCAATGAGAAATGTCTGGATACAAACCAAACCTAGGAGGGCCCCATATACTAGGTACCTGTGCCCTGCATACTAGGTACCTGTGCCCTGCATACTAGGTAACTGTGCCCTGCATACTAGGTAACTGTGCCCTGCATACTAGGTAACTGTGCCCTGCATACTAGGTACCTGTGCCCTGCATACTAGGTACGTGTGCCCAGCATACTAGGTACCTGTGCCCTGC
Organism: Phyllomedusa bahiana; assembly: GCA_025379985.1. Classification (NCBI taxonomy): domain Eukaryota; kingdom Metazoa; phylum Chordata; class Amphibia; order Anura; family Hylidae; genus Phyllomedusa; species Phyllomedusa bahiana. The sequence goes on along the minus strand of JAODAL010010354.1, from coordinate 32,222 downwards.
ATACTAGGTACCTGGGCCCTGCATACTAGGTAACTGTGCCCAGTATACTAGGTAACTGTGCCCTGTATACTAGGTACCTGTGCCCTTCATACTAGGTACCTGTACCCTGTATACTAGGTACCTGTGCCCTGCATATTAGGTACCTGTGCCCTGCATACTAGGTACCTGTGCCCTGTATACTAGGTACCTGTGCCCTGCATACTAGGTACCTGTGCCCTGCATACTAGGTACCTGTGCCCTGCATACTAGGTACCTGTGCCCTGCATTCTAGGTAACTGTGCCCTGCATACTAGGTAACTGTGCCCTGTATACTAGGTACCTGTGCCCTGTATACTAGGTACCTGTATACTAGGTACCTGTGCCCTGTATACTAGATACCTGTGCCCTGTATACTAGGTACCTGTCCCCTGTATACTAGGTACCTGTGCCCTGAATACTAGGTAACTGTGCCCTGCATACTAGGTACCTGTGCCCTGTATACTAGGTACCTGTGCCCTGCATACTATGTACCTGTATACTATGTACCTGTGCCCTGTATACTAGGTACCTGTATACTATGTACCTGTGCCCTGTATACTAGGTACCTGTATACTATGTACCTGTGCCTGTATACTAGGTACCTGTATATTATGTACCTGTGCCCTGTATACTATGTACCTGTATACTATATACCTGTGCCCTGCAAACTATATATCTGTACCCTGTATACAATGTACCTGTGCCCTGTATACTAGGTACCTGTGTCCATTGTATACTAGGTACCTGTGCCCCTTATACTATAGACCTGTGTCCATTGTATACTATATACATGTGCTCCCATATGCATACTATATACCTGTGCCCATTGTATACTATATACCTGTGCCCATTGTATACTATATACCTGTGCCCGTTGTATACTATATACCTGTGCCCGCTGTATACTATATACCTGTGCCCATTGTATACTATATACCTGTGCCCGTTGTATACTATATACCTGTGCCCGTTGTATACTATATACCTGTGCCCGCTGTATACTATATACCTGCGCCCGCTGTATACTATATACCTTGCCTGCTGTATACTATATACCTGTGTACACTACATCACTGCTGCCGTATACACCTAGTTCCTCTGTTTTACCATAGCTAAAGCCCTTGCTTGTTTTGTCTCTTGCAGTTAGGATGAAGTGATCGTTGGAGCAGTGAAGGTTTGGGGCGTCTCTGTACAAGGTAAGAGCCCTCACTTTTGGTGATGAATATTTTGTGTGGTAGCTTTTCTGTCCTCCCCACCACTCGCTGCACAATATTCCAGGCAGGGGCCCCGCGCCCCATTATCAAGCACAGGTCCCGGTCAGTAACATCTATGTCTGGTGTAACTATGGCAAATCAACATGTGTGAGCAGAGCCAATGAGGCTGGCGCCCTGCCGGAGGGGCACTCCTGTCATGGGAGGCAGCCGTTCCAACCGGGCATCAGCCGTCCCCCGCCGGGCATCAGCCGTCCCCCGCCGGGCATCAGCCGGACCCCGCCGGGCATCAGCCGTCCCCCGCGGGCATCAGCCGTCCCCCGCCGGGCATCAGCCGTCCCCCACCGGGCATCAGCCGGGCATCAGCCGTCCCCAGCGGGCAGCAGCCCTCCCCAGCCGGCATCAGCCGTCCCCCGCCGGGCATCAGCCAGACCCCGCCGGGCATCAGCCGGACCCGACCGGGCATCAGCCGGGCATCAGCCGGACCCCGCCGGGCATCAGCCGTCCCCAGCGGGCATCAGCCGTCCCCAGCGGGCATCAGCCGTCCCCCGCCGGGCATCAGCCAGACCCCGCCGGGCAGGGCGCAGGACATTAGGGGTTTCCTGAAGCTTCACAGCCTCAGTTCTCTGAGTACCAGTCACTGAGGCCCCGGGTGTCCAGCATGAGCCGCTCGCAGCTCTGGTCACTGATCAGAATCACAAAGTCCTAAAAGTCTCCGGCAAATCGGATGATCCCACATGTGTTCAGCAGAGCCCTGTGCAGGCGGCCTGAGCCGGGTCATGGCCCTGGTTCCCCTTGGTCTGGCCGGTGTCTGGGGTTACGGCCGGAGCAGCAGTTTATGTAGATCGTTGTGATGTAACACACTCGGGGCTTGCACAACATCCATCAGCGCACAGAGGAGCCCCAGGCACCAGTGTGTGCCGCCCTGCAACTTTTTGGCCTTTGTCCTTTCATTTATTTTTCTATACACAAATAAATTTACGCCCCCCCCCCCCTCCCGCTTGTTTGGCTTTCGGCTTCTATTCTGACTTCAAAGCCCTCCCCAATCATTGTCTGTGAGCCCCAGGCAGAGAGCGCACACCGCAGGTCACGTTAGGGCACGGTGCCTGCCAGTGTGAATGACTGCTCCGGGATTCTTACTATTCAATGCCCTGGATCCTAGCTACCTGCCTCCGTCCATTGCAGGGTCCCTCCAAGTTGTCCAGCACTGGAGGAATGTCGTGCGTCCGTGTGCGAGTGTCGTGCGTCGGTGTAAAGGTGTAGTCGGTCCATGTGCGGGTGTCGTCCGTCGGTGTACGGGTGTAGTCGGTCCATGTGCGGGTGTCCGTCCCCTCGGTGTACGGGTGTTGTCGGTCCAGGTGCGGGTGTCGTCCGTCGGTGTACGGGTGTAGTCGGTCCACGTGCGGGTGTCGTCCGTCGGTGTACGGGTGTAGTCGGTCCAGGTGCGGGTGTCGTCCGTCGGTGTACGGGTGTAGTCGGTCCATGTGCGGGTGTCGTCCGTCGGTGTACGGGTGTAGTCGGTCCATGTGCGGGTGTAGTCGGTCCATTTGCGGGTGTCGTCCGTCGGTGTACTGGTGTAGTCGGTCCATGTGCGGGTGTCGTCCGTCGGTGTACGGGTGTAGTCGGTCCAGGTGCGGGTGGCGTCCGTCGGTGTACGGGTGTAGTCGGTCCCCTGTGCGGTGTCGCCGTCGGTGTAAAGGGTGTAGTCGGTCCATGTGCGGGTGTCGTCCGTCGGTGTAAAGGTGTAGTCGGTCCATGTGCGGGTGTCGTCCGTCGGTGTTCGGGTGTAGTCGGTCCATGTGCGGGTGTCGTCCGTCTGTGTTCGGGTGTAGTCGGTCCATGTGCGGGTGTAGTCGGTCCATGTGCGGGTGTAGTCGGTCCATGTGCGGGTGTCGTCCGTCGGTGTACTGGTGTAGTCGGTCCATGTGCGGGTGTCGTCCGTCGGTGTACTGGTGTAGTCGGTCCATGTGCGGGTGTCGTCCGTCGGTGTACTGGTGTAGTCGGTCCATGTGCGGGTGTCGTCCGTCGGTGTACGGGTGTAGTCGGTCCATGTGTGGGTGTCGTCCGTCAGTGTACGGGTGTAGTCGGTTTCCCTGTGCGGGTGTCGTCCGTCGTGTACGGGTTTTAGTCGGTCCATGTGCGGGTGTCCCTCCGTCGGTGTTACGGGGGTAGTCGGTCCCATGTGCGGGTGTCGCCGTCAGTGTACGGGGTAGTCGGTCCCATGTGCGGTGTTAGTCGGTCCATGTGCGGGTGTAGTCGGTCCATTTGCAGGTGTCGTCCGTCGGTGTACGGGTGTAGTCGGTCCATGTGCGGGTGTCGTCCGTCGGTGTACGGGTGTAGTCGGTCCATGTGCGGGTGGCGTCCGTCGGTGTACGGGTGTAGTCGGTCCATGTGCGGGTGTCGTCCGTCGGTGTACGGGTGTAGTCGGTCCATGTGCGGGTGTCGTCCGTCGGTGTACTGGTGTAGTCGGTCCATGTGCGGGTGTCGTCCGTCGGTGTACGGGTGTAGTCGGTCCATGTGCGGGTGTCGTCCGTCGGTGTACGGGTGTAGTCGGTCCATGTGCGGGTGTCGTCCGTCGGTGTACGGGTGTAGTCGGTCCATGTGCGGGTGTCGTCCGTCGGTGTACTGGTGTAGTCGGTCCAGGTGCGGGTGTCGTCCGTCGGGGTACGGTGAGTCGGGCCATGTGTGGGTGTCGTCCGTCGGTGTACGGGTGTAGTCGGTCCATGTGCGGGTGTCGTCCGTCGGTGTACGGGTGTAGTCGGTCCATTTGCTGGTGTAGTCCGTCGATGTCCTGGTGTAGTCGGTCCATGTGCGGGTGTCGTCCGTCGGTGTACTGGTGTAGTCGGTCCATTTGCTGGTGTCGTCCGTCGTTGTACGGGTGTAGTCGGTCCATGTGCGGGTGTCGTCCGTCAGTGTACGGGTGTAGTCGGTCCATGTGCGGGTGTCGTCCGTCGGTGTACGGGTGTAGTCGGTCCACGTGCGGGTGTCGTCCGTCGGTGTACTGGTGTAGTCGGTCCATGTGCGGGTGTCGTCCGTCGGTGTACGGGTGTAGTCGGTCCAGGTGCGGGTGTCGTCCGTCGGTGTACGGGTGTAGTCGGTCCATGTGCGGGTGTCGTCCGTCGGTGTAGTCGGTCCATGTGCGGGTGTCGTCCGTCGGTGTACGGGTGTAGTCGGTCCATGTGCGGGTGTCGTCCGTCGGTGTACGGGTGTAGTCGGTCCAGGTGCGGGTGTCGTCCGTCGGTGTACGGGAGTAATCGGTCCAAGTGCGGGTGTCGTCCGTCGGTGTAGTCGGTCCATGTGCGGGTGTCGTCCGTCGGTGTACGGGTGTAGTCGGTCCAGGTGCGGGTGTCGTCGGTCGGTGTACTGGTGTAGTCGGTCCAGGTGCGGGTGTCGTCCGTCGGTGTACTGGTGTAGTCGGTCCATTTGCAGGTGTCGTCCGTCGGTGTACGGGTGTAGTCGGTCCATGTGCGGGTGTCGTCCGTCGGTGTACTGGTGTAGTCGGTCCATGTGCGGGTGTAGTCGGTCCATGTGCGGGTGTCGTCCGTCGGTGTACGGGTGTAGTCGGTCCATGTGCGGGTGTCGTCCGTCGGTGTACGGGTGTGATCGGTCCCTGTGCGGTGTTCGTCCGTCCCGTGTACGGGTGTAGTCGGTCCATGTGCCGGTGTCGCCCTTGGGTGTAGTGGTGTAGTCGGTCCAGGTGCGGGTGTCGTCCGTCGGTGTACTGGTGTAGTTGGTCCAGGTGCGGGTGGCGTCCGTCGGTGTACGGGTGTAGTCGGTCCATGTGCGGGTGTCGTCCGTCGGTGTACGGGTGTAGTCGGTCCATGTGCGGGTGTAGTCGGTCCATGTGCGGGTGTCGTCCGTCGGTGTAGTCGGTCCATTTGCAGGTGTCGTCCGTCGGTGTACGGGTGTAGTCGGTCCAGGTGCGGGTGTCGTCCGTCGGTGTACGGGTGTAGTCGGTCCATGTGCGGGTGTAGTCGGTCCATGTGCGGGTGTCGTCCGTCGGTGTACGGGTGTAGTCGGTCCATGTGCGGGTGTAGTCGGTCCATGTGCGGGTGTAGTCGGTCCATGTGCGGGTGTCGTCCGTCGGTGTACGGGTGTAGTCGGTCCATGTGCGGGTGTCGTCCGTCGGTGTACTGGTGTAGTCGGTCCATGTGCGGGTGTCGTCCGTCGGTGTACGGGTGTAGTCGGTCCATGTGCGGGTGTCGTCCGTCGGTGTACGGGTGTAGTCGGTCCAGGTGCGGGTGTCGTCCGTCGGTGTATTCTCTCTGCCGCCAGCTTCCACTTGGCTTCATACTTGGCACCAGTTGCTGCTGCTGTCGGCTGAATGCACCGCAACGGATTTGCTGCGGATTTTGTTGTACATTTGTTGTGGATTTTACTGTGAATTGTTTGACATTGACAGTGAAGACCTAATCTATGCTCCAATCTGTTAATAAACCTTTCTAGCATATTTTGCCTTCTACCATTAAAGTCCAGGTAGGAAAATCCGCAGCAAATCCGTCCTGTGTGCATTCAGACTTAAGCGGCTCACACAACACAACAGACACGGTGCCCTCAATGGGGGAGGTCTAGTACTTTGATTACAAAAATAGAAGGTAGAAACAGCACTGGATATTGTAACAATAGGATAGTGCACGTCCCTCAGACTGAACGATATCTGCAATAATCCAAAAATTGAAAGGACAGCACTTGAAAGCAAAACGGTGTTTATTCCAGCAACGTTTCAGCTCTAAACAGAGGATTTTTCAAGGCTTGCTTTCAAGTGCTGTCCTTTCAATTTTTTAGTACTTTGATTAGGGGCACCCCTGCCCGTCCAACTGGTTTAGGATCATGGGGTAAATCCAAAGCAGATATAAAAAAAGAGGGGACTTCTTGCTGAGGGTAAATATTAACAAAAACACCTTTACCATTGGCTTCAACCCTTTTCCTTCAACCAATAAAAAAAAGTAAGGAAAATGGTTCAAGCCAAACGTCAATGTGTTTTTTGATGGGGTAAATCCAGACACCGGCAAAGAGGGGTAAAGAGCCGAACTTCCACAGACATCGGGTGGACATCGCCTGCCATGTCCTGTGTGCACGGAGCAATCAGCCAGGGGCCAAGGTGTTGGGGCCACACAGAGCTGCTGGTGCGAGCCGCCATCCAGACCGTGCTGGGAGTGCATCACACATCGCAGCCCAGACCTGATGCAAGCAGAGAATGCGGCAGTGATGATAATGATATTTGTACAAGGGTCTTGTGTTCGGCAGACAATGTACTAGTGTAGTTATTAGCAGAATTAGTATGGAAATTCCACTGATTTATACATACATGGCTCCGTCTCTTTGCTCTTCAGCGGCGTCCTGTGGAGAAGAGGTCGGAAAACACAGAATTAAAGATTATTAGATAATGGAGGCTCAAAATAATATAGAAAATGCCTGATAATTGCAGCTGCTTATCTGTATTCAGACTAATAGCCGCAGCCCCCGGCCCCCCATCCGCTCGCCTGGAATCTGGGTGAGGAGCCCAGATAGAGAACAGATAGTGGTTAGCAATGGGGCTAAGGCGAGGTCTACACAGCAAAAAACTCCTCAAAAACCTAAACACTCATTTCAACGTCAGCTTTTTGCCCAAAGCCGCCGGGTTTCCAACAAGTTTTTTGGGTAGTTTTCAGCTTTTTAGATGGTTTTTGGGCAGTTTTTAATGTATGCAAAATTCATATAAGACACCTGCGTAGTTTTTTGTCCAAAAACTGCGCCAAAAACCATCTGTCGCGTTCCATAAACTCCAATAGTAAATTGTCCGCTCAGTCATTTTTTGCATCATGTTCCAAAACACAACCAGCAGCAAAAACAAGCAGAAAAAAGTTCTGTGGAGACTGCAGCATGTTTTCACTATTAAAGTCCATGCGATATGTTTTCAGTAGTTTTTTCAGCGGTTTTAGAAAAGGAAAAATGCCGAGAAAATGACTGAAAAGCTGTGGAGACCTCGTCTAAGTCTACACCTGCCTCACAACCAAAGCTGCAACACTGTGACAGATGATCACCTGTACAACACCATTGGCTTCCATCAAGAGGTCATTTCCATAGAGTTCACTGCATTTCTGTATACATCAAATGTGATGGGTCCTGTGAAGGGGACGGCATTACAGACGGAAAAGATCTCGGGTGCGACCCAGCAAAAATCCAGGGGCCAAGCTTAGATTTGTGTCTGATTCTGCCCATGTTTTAGGACACGAATGTGCCGCATGCAATAGGAGTTAACGCGTTTTTTGTGCTAAATACACACAAGTTACTCACAAATGATTGACAGGCACTTGTGCTTATACACATGCATGGGACACTTCAGATGTATTGTTTACTGGCAGAGCCATGCTCATACGTGTAACGTTTGAAACGCGTCGCTTGGTTTTTGACTCATTCCTTGCGTGCATATGACCGTTTTTTTTTATCGTGGCATATTTAATGGATTTTTAATATCATAAGTAAAGATTTGGATAGGTTTGTACTGGAGCGGACCCACAACACTTTTTTCTATTATTGCGGCTGCATGTCCCGCGCCGGAGTGGGGAGCTGTTTGTTATTCATTCTGATAGCATATTTTGGTATATAAAACACACGTTTTGCGCATCACCATAAGCCGCAAAAAGTGTTACGTGAACCCAGCCAGGGACGGTAAGAAGAGTGGAGTCTTTGAAAAGTTTCCAACCCATTGGGGTGCACTGAAGCCTGGGTAACTTTGACGACTTTGCCCCAACCCGGGGTCCTGCAGACGGTTGCACGCACGTGTTGTACAGGGCGACGCTGACTTTCAGCTTTTACTTGTGTTTGGATGGTATCTCATGGCTTCAGTTTTCTCGCTGCAGCCGCGGTCGCTGCTGTCCAGGGTTCGTCTGCTGTTAGTGCATGACCTGGGGCAGAGTGTTACTGGTGCATCCGATCAGGGAGACATGATCCGCATGGTTGGTGATGGGCCGGGCAGCCTGCACTTGCCGGAGCAGCTCTATATTACACACATTACGGTAGAGTAGGAAGAACAATAAGTTGCTTTAATGAGACAGCATCATGCTGCGCGAGCCTGAATAAACCGAGCGCACTCGGAGCCGCTGCTTGGCTGGGTAATATATGGTGACCCACTTTCCTGTGGAGGGGTCAGTGCAGCGGAGATGTGCACGGGGGGGGCATTCATGTAACTCCAGGTATCCAGGGGGCTCATGGTTTGGACTCTCATCCTGTGTGAGTTTACAGCTCGGGAAGTCGCCTCCGCACGTTGCTGCCCAATAAGGTTTGTCCTTGTGCAAAGAAGACAGGTGAAGTGATATCACTAGGGAGTGGCTGCGCCCAGGCCGCTATAGACTGCAGCGACTGTGAGGGGGTGAAGTGGACTCTGCTGGGACAGAACTGCAGCCGCGGGGGCCACACACAACGTCTAGAGACCTTAAAAGGGTTCTTCGCTTCTGAAAGACAATAAACCCTTCAAGGAAGATCGGAGTCAATAAATGAAGTTCAGGGGCGTAACTAGAGTTCATAGGGTCTTATAACAAAATGAGACGAGGCCATCACTTAAGGCCAAGAAACTAAAACAGCAGCAGAAGTAGCAATAATGAAAGGTATAAAAATACCGCCATATATCAGGGAACCCACATAGTAGAGCTGGAGATATAATAATACCGCCATATATCAGGGAACCCACATAGTAGAGCTGGAGATATAATAATACCGCCATATATCAGGGAACCCACATAGTAGAGCTGGAGATAGAATAATACCGCCATATATCAGGGAACCCACATAGTAGAGCTGGAGATATAATAAAACCGCCATATATCAGAGAACCCACATAGTAGAGCTGGAGATATAATAATACCGCCATATATCAGGGAACCCACATAGTAGAGCTGGAGATAGAATAATACCGCCATATATCAGGGAACCCACATAGTAGAGCTGGAGATAGAATAATACCGCCATATATCGGGGAGCCCACATAGTAGAGCTGGAGATAGAATAATACCGCCATATATCAGGGAACCCACATAGTAGAGCTGGAGATATAATAATACCGCCATATATCAGGGAACCCACATAGTAGAGCTGGGGATATAATAATACCGCCAATATAATCAGGGAACCCACATAGTAGAGCTGGAGATATAATAATACCGCCATAATCAGGGAACCCACATAGTAGAGCTGGGAAAATAATAATACCGCCATATATCAGGGAACCCACATAGTAGAGCTGGAAATAGAATAATACCGCCATATATCAGGGAACCCACATAGTAGAGCTGGAGAGCAGAAGCCACCAGCTACTTGTTCCCTACAAGCGGGGTGTCCCTTTAATGTACCTTTTACTAAAAGTACGGCTCATGTCAGTAGGTATAAGGCGCCATGTTAGTGTCTCTAGCGCCCCCGAGTGCTGAGGACAAAGCTGCCGATAGCTCGATGTATTATTTGCCAGTATTTGTCCAGCTAAACAGGAACTCCCGCTCTCTCCGCACAAACATCCTTTTTGTGCTTCTCATTTGCATGAAATCTGCTGTTTACACACACAGGCCGCGTCGCGTCGTCGGTAGCAGTGCGAGCAGTCCCGGCCGCCGTCCGCTCGCTTGTGTGCGACCTCCAGGGACTCTCTAAGCCTTTAAAAGTTTATAAACAACAGAGAGTGTCAGAGATCGCAGCAATTCCTCGGCACCTCCAAGGGGTTCTCTCACTACAAAGATTAGCGTTCAGCATGTAGGGACAAGTAAGTGAAGACTTTTTCTAAATAAATTGGTCTTTTGATTATACCTTGGTCAGGAGATGAGAGATTTTATCTGCTCTGAGTGCACACACCATTCCATGGTTACCTTACCATAACTCTGCTATCTGATTAGAGCAGGGGGTGACATCACCATGGACAGAGCTCAGTCTCTGAGCAGACTAAGGCTGTGTTCACACGGCTTATTCCCGACGGATTTGTGAGCGCAATCCGACTCAAAAACCCGCCGTGAATATGGGGCGGGTCGGGGCCGGGGCCCCCGGCCCCATAGACTTGCAGACTTGCAGTACGGCGCCAATCCGCGGCAAAATAAGCCGTGTGAACGAGGAGTAATTATCTCTAACAAGATTAGCTTTTGTTTGCAGATCAGAAATTGTTTTCACTCCGCAGAGCACTTGTAGAACTTTGATTAAAGATCACATCTCATCTTTGTTAATGTCTCAGCTAGTTATAGAGGAGCTAAATATGCTAATCACTGCCGTAGCCCCACCCACAGCGCAATGAGGTAGAGGATGAGAAGCTGCCTGTGACTGTGAACCTGCCTGCTGAGACAACCCCTTTAAGAGTAGGTTCTCACGGTTGCTTTGCAGCTTTAAAACCTAAAATCCACAGCAGTTAAGCTCAGATTTTGGACTTGGATTTGACGTGGATTTCAGAGGCAGATTTTTAGCCTCTATATATTACGTGAGGATTCAGTTTTCAGCGCTGAAAATAAAACGAGCTGTGCACAATGACGCTGATTTACAAATTAGAAACAATGCGAGACGAGTTGCAGTCAGATTTGTTCATTGATTCAGCAACAAATCCGCACCAGAATCAGACGTGTGAACGATAAGGGATTGTCCTCGCAATGGATTTGGACCATGATTCTGCCACAGAGTCCGCCCCGGGATCAGCGTCCAATCTGACTGCAATCCTTCCATCATTGTTTCTAATGGAAAATCCGCGTCGTTGTGCACGCGGTGCTGACTTTCTTTCATTGTGGATTTTTTCTCTGCACTGAAACGAGAATTGGGGTTTCAATTCCTAGCCTCTTTACCATATTGTGAGGTGAGGATTCAGCGCGGAATCTGCCTATTGAAAATCAGTATCAAATGCAAGTCCAAAATCTGCGCTGAAAGGGGTTTTGCCATGAAGGCATTTCATGCCTGCTTTATCCTGCTTCAGCATGCAGTGTGCTCAGAAGGGGGCGTGTGTGATCTGTTTGATTTGCATATCATGTGACCCACACCATGCCTTTCCCCACAGTGTGCTCACTTTAGTCAAACAAAGGTCTGTTTATGTAAAGAACTCTGAGTACTTACAATGTATCTGAGTGGTTAGCACTTCTGCTTTTCAGCATTGGTGTCCTGGGTTCAAATCCCTGCCGGAACCAAACATGAACTTTTTTTTGTCTCAATGTAGATACCCGATTGAAGTATCTTTTACTAAGGAGTACTGAGGACAGGAGTAGAATAATAGCATCTGGGGTTGAACACTCGCTCAGCAGTGAGTGTGTGTGATTACTAAGCAGGGAATAGACCGGCAGCAGCTGCCTGAGAGGAGAGGTGATGTCTGAGGATGTGCAGCCAAGACTGTGGCGCTCTCGTCACTGGTCGCATCCCCTGGAGACGAGCTGCGCACTATGAGTCACTAAGAAAGGTGAAAAGGTTTATTATTTAATTTGCAAGCTTCCCACGTCAATGTTACTTGGTGGCAAAATCCCATTAACTGGCGCAGAGTTTAGGCTTGGATTCTATGCTGATTCAGATCCGCTGATCACTAAAAGCCCAAATTGTCCTCCCATCAGCAGTCCAGTCGCCGTAATGACCCCGCATGTGCGGAGACCCTCCACAGAGATGAACCTCACAGGGCCCTCCCCCGCAGGTCATCACCAAACCTGTTCATTCATGATGTACAACCATACAGGTCACATGTATATGGTGATTAAAACCTCTCATGGGAAGGGGTGGTGGCCTGCAGTGACCCCACGGGTGTGTGGTGCATAGCTCCCAACTTTTAGAGATTACAGAGAGAGACACATCAGGCCACGCCCCTCCTAAAACCACATCCCAAAACACATGACATCACACCAGACCACCCCTCTAACTGTGCCAAAACACATGACATCACAACCAAGACACACCCTCTAACAACGCCCAATACACATGACATCACCCCAAGACAAGCCTCCTAACCACGCCCAAACACATGACTCACCGCCAAGGAACACACGCCTCGAACCATGCCCAACACGATGACATCACCCCAAGACAAACGCCTCTAACCACGCCCAAACACAACAACATACATCACCCCAAGATATGCCTCTAACCAGCCCCAAACATATGACATCCACCCCAAACAAGCCTCTTAACCACGCCCAAACACATACATCACCCCAATACACTCCTCTAACTCACGCACCAAACAATAACATGCCAACATTTTAGATCGCAAAAAAAGGGACACATTCTCAGGAGTACATTGTATCCAAGATGATATATTAATTAAATTTTATGTAATTAAAGCAAGGAAGCATCAGATACTAATTTTAAAGCCAAGATTAGTCAGTTTATTGAGGCAAATCAGTTTCCTAAATGAAAAAAGAGGGACATTTAAGAGCTAAGAGGGACCTTGGTTAAAAATAGGGACTGTCCCTCCAAAATAGGGACAGTTGGGAGGTATGGTGGTGGTACTGTGAGCCAGGCCTCTCCTGCAAACATCCCTGCAGCCATTCCACTAAATGTACTGGAAACCCCCTCCCAGAAGCGAGCGCAGGGGCGAGAGAACGTGTGTCACATCCCTACACGCACCTGCAGATAGCGTCTCCCCGCCGCGCTCGGCTCTGCTACATCCGCCTCACACCAGTCGCAGTGATTTGCTGAGATTTGTTGCTAGAGGAAGGCACGACAGACAGTGAAAGTTTGGTGATTACTAGCGGCAGGAACTAAATAGCCCTGTAACTGGTATGAAGGTTAATTCATGCTCTGCTAAACACAGAAAATATGATAGGTTTGTCAGACAACAAAAAAAAAAAACTATGGTGGGGAGAGGAGGGGAAGCTACCAGCTAATCCCGAGCCGGCGGCGGCGGAGCAGACAGAGCCGCTGACAGTCCTGCGACCACGCTGTCTCTGCTCCATGTTGTTTGTTCAGTACAAAGAGACAGCGCCTGGATTTGCGCTCTCACTTTGTAAACAACTGTAGACACGAGGCGGATTACAGCAAGAAGAGGGCAGATCCGAGAGCTCAGCCGGGGCGATCCGAGGGCCGTCTGTGCCCGTAGGGGTAACGGGAGGGATACACGGGCGCCACCCGCGTACAATGCACCCCCGCCCGTGCGCCATATTCACTGGAGAGAACACAGAGGATATAGCCGCACACGTCCAGGCAGCGGAGACCGGGGCCGTGCACCCAAAATACAGGAGACCGACGCCCCCAGCACGGAAGTGTCGCCAAACAGTGAATACTCTACATGTATACACTAACTACTAATGTACCGTCACGTGGGGGGCAGGCATCACCAATATTCTACCAAAAAAGTAGGTAATATAGAATTTCACTCACACGTACCCATCACAGTACTGAGGGGCGAGCAAAAAACGTCCACCAAATATTCTACCAATATATAGGTAATATGATGTCACTTACCCATTACAGGTACTGGGGGGGGCAGACGTCACCAAATATTCTACCAATATATAGGTACTATGATGTCACTTACCCATCACAGGTACTGGAGGGGGAGCAAACGTCACCAAATATTTCTAAAACCATAAATAGGTGCTATGACGTCACTTTATCCATCTGATACAGTACTGGAGGGGGGGGGCAGATGTCACCAAATATTCTATGAACATATAGGTACTATGTGGTCACTTACCCATTACAGGTACTGAGGGAGCAGACGTCACTAAATATTCTACCGATATTTTTTGTTGTTTTTTTATTTTGGGGGGGTTTTTTTATTAGTGCATGACGTCACTTATCCATTACAGGTACTGGGGTGGTGGGGGTGGGGGAAGCAGACGCCACCAAATATTCTACCAGTGTATAGGTGCTATGACATCACTTACCCATGACATGTACTGGAGGGGGGGAGCAAACGTCACCAAATATTCTACCAATATATAGGTGCTATGACATCACTTGCCCATTACAGGTACTGGGGGAAGGGTGGGGGGCAGATGTCACCAAATATTCTATGAACATATAGGTACTATGTGGTCACTTACCCAATAACAGGTACTGGAGGCACAGACGTACACTAATATTCAACAGATAATATAGGGTTGCATGAAATTCACTTATCCACTACAGGTACTGGGGTGGTGGGGGTGGGGGAAGCAGACGCCACCAAATATTCTACCAGTGTATAGGTGCTTGCTCTGTTGTTCCCTTGGAGTGATCTCACCGGCGGCTCCTGGGTGACCAGGGCCAGATTTCCACTATTTGAAGACCGTGCTCGAGTAATTCTGCACCGCCCCCCCCCCCCCCACCCTCCCCCCCCCCCCCCCGCCTGTGCGGGTAAAGGTCCAGCCTCATAGAATTCGTTCTCAGCGCACTAGACAGCGAATCCTCGCTCCGGTCGCAGACGGAAAAATAAAGAAAGTCATTGGATCCAGAAAATGGCTCCGCAGCAGGAATCCGGAAAACAGCGGAAGTGCACCGACTGGCAGAATAATGATAACGTCATTTACACCCATAAAAACTGAACCCCCCAGAATGGCGCAATAATGCTGCTCATTGACCTTCACCCCACAATGACATTTGTTTATCTAGTACATTAGACGGGAGGTAAAAGGCGCCTCCTCTCCTGCAAGGTTAAGAAATGGAGGCGACGGAAGCAAAAATCGCTGCAGCAACAAGAGGTTAGTGGGTAACGCCCTGCGGCCCCCGCACTGCTGATGTCCTCCTGCCAGGCCGCTGGACCCTACGGGTTCACTTACTTTTTCTCCCTGCCCTGTGGATGTTATTCAGTGCGCTTAGTGGAACTCACAAGCCGGCGGCCGTCGATGATGACCTCACAGGGGCACATTTATCACTTTATAGTAAATCTGGTTTATTAGACTCTTCTATCTTTACACCGTTTATTGGTTGGTTTAGTTTGTACCAATATTTCTGTAAAATTTGGTGCATGGTGAAGCAGGGGCAACCGCGCACCTTTCTGCCAAGCCCCTCCCTTTTACATGAAGCCACACCCATTTCACTGGAGACACACCCCTTTTTGTGAAACTACAACCCTTTGTAAAGCCACACCCTTTAATATGAAGCCACACCCTGTGACTTAAAACCACAACATTTTCTCTGGAGCCACACCCTTTCATGTCCAACCACACCCAATTCTGTGAAGTCACACTTCTATGAAACCACACCCCCTTTATGTGAAGCCACACCCTTTTACTGGAAACCCCACCCCTTTCTGTGAATGTATGCCCTATCAAGTGGAGTCACACCTTTTAATGAAACCACGCTCCTTTGTGAAGCCACACCCTTTTATGGGAAACTACACCCCTTTCTGTTACTCTATGGCCTCCCAAGTGGAGCCACACCTTTTTATATGTAGCCACACCCTTTTTTGTGAAACCACACCCTTTTAGGTGGAGCCATGTCCTTTCCCGTGAGGTCACACCCCTTTCTGTGGAACCACAGCAATTTATGGGAAACCCCACTCCTTTGTGTGAAGGTCCTTCTTTTCAGGTATGGCCACACCCCTGTTGTGTGGAGCCACACCCTTTTATGTGGAGCCACACCCTTTTATGTGAAACTATACCCTTTTATATGAAACCACACCCCTGTGTGTGAAGCCACACCCTTTTTGGTGGAGTCACACCCTTTCCTGTGTGGTCACACCCATTTCATGTATGGTCACACCCCTTTCTGTGGAGCCTCACCCCTTTCATGTATGTCACACCACATTATGTGGGATCCACAAACCCCTTTCATGTATGGTCACACCCTTTTCTGTGGAGCCACACCCTTTTGTTGTATTCGGCACACAAGTGTCTATAAACTGTCCACACCTCCTAAGGGTTCACTTACTTTTGTGTTTCTTTTTGTCCGCATTGACCCCTGTGTTGTCCTCACGTTTTTTTGGGGACGTGTTCACACAGCGGATTGTCCTGACTGGTTTGATTATGGATTATCCCCATTGATTTTGGGTCCTCGCCCCACAAGCCGCGCCTCCTGCTGTAGATGGATGGGGCGGGGTTTGCAGGTTCCACCTCTGCGTGACGCTGCGCCGTGTGAACAGGGCCCGACTCTGACTTACAGGCTTTGAGGTTTGGGAGCTTTCGACTGAAACCAGTTACTAATTCTGAAAGAAGCGACGACGTGAACAGGAGAATCAAGTCCGACCAGTTTCATTTTTATTTGAAGAAAAAAAAATCCCTTTCCCAGTATAATAAAATGTGGTTTAATTTGCTTGTGCCAATGCAACTCTGGACAAACTGGCTGAAGCGGGAGCCGCAGACGAGGGACGTAAAGATGGCGGCCCAGCCGTTGAGAAAGGTGACGGACAGCCACGTCCCTCATCATCCTCCTGCCAATAACAATGGGCCCCCCACAGAATCAGATAGCATGTCCTCAGCTCCACCTGCTCTATAACATGGGGCCCACAAGAATCCCCCCCCAAAGAAATATTTAATTTTAAAAAAAAGCCGCCGGAGATCCTCAGCTCCTCCTGCTCTAATAACAAGGGCCATACAGAACAGATAGCATATCCCAGCTCCTTTGGCTCTATAACATAGGTCTGCAGAGCAGATAAGCAATTTCCTCACTCCTCCTGCATCTATAAACATGGGATAGATCAAATAGCATTCCATCAGCTCCTCCTGCACTATACTGGGCCACAGATCAGATAGCATGTCCTCGGCTCCTTCCTGCTCTATAACATGGGGCCACAGATCAATAGCGTGTCCTCACTCCTCCTGCTCTATAAAACATGTTCAGGATCATATAGCTGGTCCTCAGCCTGCCTCCTGCACTATAACATAGGACCACAGATCAGATAGCGTGTCCTCAGCTCCTCCAGCTCTATACCAAGGGCCCACAGATTCAATAGCATTCCTCACCCTCCCTGCCTAATAACATTAGGCCACAGATCAGCATAGCATGTCCACAGCTCCTCCTGCTCTAAAACATGAGCCACAGATCAGATAGCAATGTCCTCCAGCTCCCTCCTGCTCTATACCAGGACCCACAATCGATAACAAGTTCCTCAGCTCCTCCTGCCCTATAACATGGGGCCCACAATCAATAGCGGTCCTCCACTCCTCCCTGCTCTATAACATGGGCAGATCAGATACATATCCTCAGCTCCTTGGTCTCTATAACATGGGCTGCAGTTCAGAAACATGTCCACAGCTCCCCTGCTTCTATAACATGGGATAAGATCAGACACATTCCTCCAGCTCCTCCTGCTCTATAACATGGGCCACATATCAATAGCATGTCCTCGGCGCCTCCTGCTCTATAACATGGGCCACAGATCAGATAGCGTGTCCACATCTCCTCCTGCTCTAATAACATGTATCTCAGAAAAGCGTGTCCTCAGCTCCTCCACTCCTATAACATAGGGCCAACAATTCAATAGCGTGTCCTCCAGCACCTCCCTGCTCTATAACATGGGGCCACAGATCAGATAGCATGACCTCACTCCTCCTGCTCTATAACATGGGGCCTCAGATCAGATAGCAATTCCTCAGCTCCTCCTGCTCCTATAACATGAGGCCACAGATTCAGAAGCATGTCCTCGACTCCTCCGTGCTCTATAACAGGGGACCCACAGATCAATAACAAGTTCCTCACTCCTCTCTGCGCTATAACATGGGGCAACAGATCAGATAGCGTGTCCTCAGCTCCTCTGCTCTATAACATGGGCCACAGATAAGATATCGTGTCCTCAGCTTTCTCCTGCTCTATAGAACAATATGGGCCACAGATCAGATAGCATGTCCTTAGCTCCTCCGCTCAATAACATGGGGCCACAGAACAGATTAGCATGTCCTCAGCTTCCTCCTGCTCTATACACATTGGCCACAGTCAGATAGCAATGTACTCAGCTCCTCCTGTATCTATAACCTGGGTCACAATCAGATAGCGTGTCCTCATCATCTCCTCCTGCTCTAAGACATGGGCCACAGATCATATAGCAATGACCTCAGCTCCTCCTGCTCTATAACAAGGGCCACAGATCAGATACATGTCCTCAAGCTCCTCCTGCACATACCAGTGGGCCACAGATCAGATAGCATGTCCTCATGCTCCTCCCTGCTCATAAACATGGGCCACCGATCGAGATAGCAAATGTCCCAGCTCCTGCTGCCTCTATAAACATGAGGCAGATCAGATAGGCATGTCCTCCAGCTCCCTCCTGCTATATCTAAAACAAGGGCCACAGATCAGATAGCATTCCTCAGCTCCTCCTGCTCTATAACATGGGCCGCAGATCAGATAGCGTTCCTCAGCTGCCTCTGCTCTATAACAAGGGCCACAGATCAGATAGCATGTCCTCAGCTCCTCCAGCCTCTATAACATGGGCCACAGATCAGATAGCGTGTCCTCAGCTCCACCTTAACTAAAACATGGGGGCCCGCAGATCATATAGATGACCTCAGCTCCTCCTGCTCTAAAACATTGGGCAGATCAAGATATCAATGTCCTCAGCTCCTCCTGCCTATAACATGGCCACAGATCAGAAAGTATGTCCCTCAGCTCCTCCTGCTCTATAACACGGGGCCACAGATCAGATACATCCTCAGCTCCTCCTGCCTATAACAGGGCAGATCAATAGCAGTCCCCAGCTCCTCCTGCACTATAAACATGGGCCACAGATCAGATAGTAAGTCCTCAGCTCCCCATCTCTATAACACTGGCCACAGATCAGATAGCAAGTCCTCATCTCCTCCTGCTCTATAACTGGGCCACAGATCAGCGATACATGTCCTCAGCTCCTCCTGCACTACAACATGGGTCCACAGATCAGATAGCATGTCCTCAGCTTCCTCCTGCACTATAACAAGGACCACAATCAATAGCAAGTCCTCACTCCTCCTCGCTCTATAACATGGGGCCACAGATCAGATAGCATGTCCTCGACTCCTCTGCTCCTATAACATGGGGCCCACAGATCAGATAGCAATTCCTCACTCCTCCTGCTCTATAACATGGGGCCACAGATCAATAGCATGTCCTCAGCTCCTCCAGCTCTATCACATGGGCCACAAGATCAGATACATGTCCTCACTCCTCCTGCTCTATATCATTGGGGCCCCAGATCAGATAGCCTGTCCTCAGCTCCCCCTGCTCTATAACATGGCCCACAGATCACAGATAGCGAGACCTCAGCTCCTCCAGCACTATAACATGGGCCCACAGATACAAATAGCATGTCCTCACTCCTCCCTCGCTCAAAACAAGGGGCCACAGATCAACAGCACATCCTCACTCTCCTGCACTATAACTGAGACCACAGATCAGATAGCCTGTCCTCAGCTCCTCCTCTGCTCTATAACATTGAGCCACAGATCAATAGCATGACCTCAGCTTCCTCCTGCTCTATAACATGGGGCCACATGAACAGAAAAGCATGTCCTCAGCTCCTCCTGGCTCATGAGCATGGGGCCACACAGATCAGATAGCATGTCCTCAGCTCCTCCTGCTCTATAACATGGTGCAATCAATAGCATGTTCCTCCAGCTCCTCCAGCTCAATAACAAGGGTCCTACAGATCCAGATAGCAAGTCCTCAGCTCCTCCAGCTCCTGATAACATGGGGCACAGATCAACAGCACGTCCTTCAGCTCCTCCTGCACTATAACATTATGACCACAGATCAGATAGCAATTCCACCCAGCACCACCTGCTCTATAACATGGGGCCACAGATCAGAAGCAATGTCCTCAGGCTCCTCCTGCCTACAACACAGGGCCCACAGATCTGATAGCAGTCCTCAGCTTCCTCCTGCTCTATAACATGGGCCCACACAGACAGATAGCACGTCCACCAGCTCCTCCTGCTCTAATCATGGTCCCCACAGATCAGATAGCCACGTCCTCAGCTCCCCAGCCTATAACATGGGCCACAGAATCAGATAGCACTCCTCAGCTCCTCCTGCTCCATAACATGGTGCCACAGATCAATAGCAAGTCCTCATCTTCCTCCTGCTCTATAACATAGAACCACAGATAAGATAGCAATCCTCACTCCTCCTGCTCTATAACATGGGCCACAGATCAATACGCGTGACTCCATCCCCACCTACTCTATAACATGGGGCCGACAGATCAGATAGCATTCACTCAGCTCCTCCTGCTCTATAACAAGGGCCCCACAGATCAGACAGCACCGTCCTCCATCTCCTCCTGCTCATAACATGGGCGGCCCCACAGATCAGATAGCATGTCCTCAGCTCCTCCTGCTCTATAACATGGGCCAAATCAGATAGCATGTCCTCAGCTCTCCCTGCCTATAACACGGCCACAGATCAATAGCATTTCCTCAGCTTCTCCTGCTCTATAACAATGGGCATATCAATATGCATGGTCCCTCAGCTCCTCCTGCGCTATAACATGGGGTACACAGATCAATAAGCATCGTCCTCAGCTCCCTCCTGCACTATACATGGGCCACAGATCAATAGCGTGTCCTCCCAGCCTCCTCCTGCTCTATAACATGGGGCCACAGATCAGATAGCATGTCCTCAGCTCCTCCTGCTCTATAACAATGGGCCACAGACCAGATAGCGTGTCCTTCAGCTACCTCCAGCTCTCTAACATGGGCACAGATCAGATAGTGTATCCTCAGCTCCTCCTGCTCTATAACAAGGGGCAGAATCAGATAGCATTCCGCAGCTCCTCCTGCTCTATAACATGGGCAGATCAATAGCGTGTCCTCACTCCTCCTGCTCTAAAACAAGGGGCCACAGATCAGATAGCATGTCCACATCTCCTTCCGCTCTATAACAAGGGGCCACAGATCATATAGCATGCCCTCAGCAACCTCCAGCTCTATAACATGGGCCAACATATCAAATAGCATGTCCTCACTCCTCCAGCTCTGAATAACATGGGCCACAGATCCACATAGCAGACCTCACAGCTCCTCCTCCTCTACAACATGGGCCGTTGGGCCACAGATCAGATAGCAATCCTCAGCTCCTCCTGCTCTATAACATGGGGCCACCAGAACAGATAGCATTTCCTCACTCCTCCTGCTCTATAACAGGGGGCCACAGATCAGAGTAGCATGTCCTCAGCACCTCCTGATCTATAACATGGGCCACAGATCAGATAGCAATTCCTCAGCTCATCCTGCTCTATAACAAGGGCCGCAGATCAGATATCGCATGTCCTCAGCTACTCCTGCACTACTAACATAGGCCGCAGATCAGATAGCATGTCCTCACTCCTCCTGCTCTATAACATGGAACCACAGATCAGATATCAAGTCCTCCGGCTCCTCGTTCTCTATAACATGGGGCCACAGATCATATAGCATGTGCTCACTCCACCTGCCTAAACATGGGGCCACAGATCAGTTAGCATGTCCTAAGCTCCTCCTGCTCTATAACATAGGGGCCACGGATCCGATAGCATGTCCTCAGCTCCTCCAGCTCTATAACATGGGGCAGATCAGACAGCAAGTCCTCGAGCTCCTCCTGCTCTATAACATGGACCTACAGATCAGATAGCGTGTCCTCAATCTGCCCCTGCTCTATAACATGGGCCACAGATCAGATAGCGTGACCTCACTCCACCTGCTCTATACATGGGCAGATCTGAAAGCATGTCCTCAGCTGTCCTGCTCAAATACATGGGGTCAACAGATCAGATAGCATGTCCTCATCTCCTCCTGCTCTATAACATGGGCCCTCAGATTAGATAGCGTGTCCTCAGCTCATCATGCTCTCTAACATGGGCAGTCAGATAGCATGTCCCCAGCTCCCTCCTGCTCAAACATGGGGAACACAGATCAATACGTGTCCTCAGCCTCCTCCAGCTCTTATAACAAAGGGGAAGTGGGGCCAGCAGATCAGATAGCATGCCACACTCTCCCCTGCTCTAACATGGGGCCACAGATCAGGATAGCATGTCCTCAGCTCCCCCTGCTCTATAACATGGGCCTGCAGATCAGAAGCATGTCCTCAGCTCCTCCTGCTCTATAACATGGCCCCAGATCAGAAAGCATGTCCTCAGCTCCTCCTGCTTCTATACCATGGGCCACAAGTTCAAATAGCAGCCCTAACTCCTCCTGCTCTAAACATGGAGCCACAGATCAATAGCATTCTTCCAGCCTCCTCCTGCTATATAACATGGGCCTGTCAGATCATATAGCATGTCCTCAGCTCCTCCCTGCACTATAACATGGGGCCCACAGATCAGATAGCATGTCCTCAGCTCCCCCTTCTCTATAACATGGGGCCTGCAGATCAGATAGCATGTCCTCAGCTCCTCTCTTGCTCTATAACAACGGGGCCCACAGATCAATCATAAGCAAGTCCTCAGCTCTCCAGCCAATAACATGAGCCACAGATCAGAATAGCATGTCCTCAAGCTCTCCTGCTCTATAACATGGGGCCTGCAGATCAGATAGCATGACCTCAGCTTTCCTCTGCTCTATAACATGGGGCCACAGATCAGATAGCATGTCCTCAGCTCCTCCTGCTCTATAACATGGGGTCACAGATCAGATAGCATGTCCTCAGCTCCTCCTTCTCTATAACATGGGCCCGCAGGTCAGATAACATGTCCTCAGCTCCTCCTGCTATATAACATGGGGCAGATCCGATAGCATTTCCTCAGCTCCTCCATCAGCCGGGCTCCCAGTAGCTCAGTAGGGCCCCGAACATCTGCTGGGGACAAATGCAGTTATATCATCACGGCCCCATTCATCCTTCTTGTTAGATCGTCTATTGTCTTCTTCATTTTGGAAGGATCGTGGACTCCTCCCTCTTGTCCATTTCAGATTTGCTGGGATTCCTCTGGTAGACTACTGTCGGTAATCCCACTAATCTCATGAAGGATTAGACGTTACATCCAGTTACCGCTGATCATTCAGACTTTAATATTTATTGTTTCCTGACATCATAAACTGCTGGGGTCAGAGGGAACCTAAAAGCAAGCAGGTCTCATTCCTATAACGCCCCTCCACCACCTGTGGCCCCTGGAAGCGCTCGGCATTGGAGCAGGGACCTGGTTGGATCACACTGCTATAACTTTCTATTTGCATAAGTTTGCACATGCCGCGCTGGCCTGAGGTGCATGCGAGGGAGTGAGCGACAGGTTTTGGGTTAGATACACCGATCCTCATCCGGGGGCAGGCAGGCGTACGCTGCTGTTTTACAGGGACCCCTGTAAATCCCCATCAGATGAGGCAGCAGCTCAGACTCTTAAGCCGTATTTTTCACGGAAATGCAAGATGTACGGTTTTTTTTGGGGTTTAATTTGCTTTGGGAGAAATTTTATAATTTAGTAATTAAAATCTCTGATAGGCTTTAGAAATTGCAGCTAATTGAATTTAATGGGAAGATGATTTTCAATTTTATTTGATTATAGGGACCCCTGGCATTGGCATTTATGGGAAAAAAATGGAGAACGCACTGTGTGGGCTGGGATGGCAGAATTGAATTGGGGGTAATCTGATTTTCTCATCATGGCTTTCACTATAATTTTCCTATAATTTTCCATTAGATATCTAGTTTACAAATACTCACTAAGAAGCCCAGAGAAAGGAGGCTGCCAGCTAACAGGATTATGGAGACGGAGAGGCCGCTGTGCCACCAGCGCTTATGTAAACACGCTGCCACGCCTCAGTACACAAAGCCGGAGAACATACATGCACGCTGGACACAACCAAAGGGGGAGTCACCCCCGACAACACAGGGGAGCGTGCATGCACCGACTGGACACAACCAAATAGAAGAGTCACCCCCGACAACACAGGGGAGCGTGCATGCACTTTGGCCGGCCCCCCGAAAAAAAAAGGGGAGCGGCAGCACTGAGGCCCCCCCCGACAACACAGGGGGCGGCATCACTGACCCGGCAACCCCCATAACAAGGGGAAACATCATGACTGACCGGCCCCCCGATAAAACAGGGGAACTCATGCACTGACGGACCCCCAACCAAATAGAATACCCCCCCGACAACACGGGGGAACATACATCACTGAAAGGCACCCCGATACACAGGAGCAAATGCACGACGGCCACCCCAAAAAGAAAAACCCCTACACAGACCCGGGCCCCCCGAAAAAAGGGGGAAAAACATGAAGAGGCCCCCCAAAACCCCGGGGAAAAAATCAGCATGAGGCCACCCAAAAAAAACCAGGGGAAAAATAATGCAACCGGGCCACCCCCACAACAGGGAACAACATGCAAAAACTGGGCCCGGGAAAACCCCATAAAAAAGGGGAACATACTGCACTGACCCGGCCACCCCGAAAAAACAGGGGGGAACTACATGACTGACCCCGGCCACCCGAAACACAGAAGGAACATAAGGGTACTGACCGGCCACCCCCACAACCAGGGGAAATACTGCACTGAAACCCGGCCACCCGATAACACAGGAGAAATAATGCCAAAACCCTTTACCCGGCCACCCCATAACACAGAGAACATAAGACTGACCGGCCACCCCGACAACACAGGGGGAACTCATGCTGACGGGGCCCCACCTGATAAAAACAGGGAACATACATGCACTGACCGGCCACCCCGATAACACAGGAGAACATACATGCACTGACCGGCCACCCCGACAACACAGGGGAAAAAAACATTTCATGACCGGCCACCCCGAAACACAAAGGAGAACTACATCCTGACCGGCCACCCCGATAAAAACGGAGAAAAAAAATGCATGACCGGCCACCCCGATAAAAAAAAAGAAGAACCCATACAGGGCAATGACCGGCCCCCCCGCAAACGGGAACTTACATGCACTGACCGGTCGCCTCCCGCTTCCTCGTTTTACTGATTGACCACACACAACATCCCCCATGTGGCCCAAAGTGTACCTTGTTTTCGGCAGTCCTAAGACCTTCCCGGCCCCTCCCCGTCCCCGGAGATGCTGCTCCGGCCCCTTCGGACCCTTAGCGGTGACTTCTTACTGATACAGGTCAGACCTGCCGGGGAGCTCGACCCCCACGCTGACATGGAAGCTTATTCACTTGGGGCTGCATTAGGCTTTGCTTGAAGATTTCGAGCTGCGAGACGCCGATCACTTAATCTGATAATTTGTGGTGATTTTGTAGTGGCCTCCTCCTGGCAGAAGTTTCATAGTGCCATCTGATGGTATAGGAAGCTGTGCCAGTCACACCTTGGCAATTTCTGTGTAGGATGGATCTGCACAGGGTTACAATTCTCTTCTTTTGTTAATTGCCTTTTTTGCCACTATAGCAATGTGCTCCTCAAAAGCAAAACTGTCCAAATCCTGCCCTAGAGTGGGTTGTAATGTCATAATACTGCCCTACAGAGGGTTGTAATGTCCTAATCCTGTCCTAGATGGGGTTGTAATGTCCAAATACTGTCCTAGAGGGGGTTGTAATGTCATAATACTGCCCTTACGGGGTTTTGTAAAGTCCAAAATCCCTAGGAGGGGTTGTAATGTAAAATTTCCCCCTGAGGGGGTTGAAATTCTAATCTCCCCTAAGGGGGTTTTTTGAAAAGTCAAATCCCCCCAAGAGGATTTATAATTGCAACCCCGCCCTAGAGGGGGTTGTACTGTGCTAATCCTGCCCTAGAGGGGGTTGTAAAATTCCCTTTCCCACCCCCAAGGGGGGGGTTTTTTTAAGGCTTTTTCCTGCCCTAAGGGGGTTGTATGTTAACCCCTGCCAAAGGGGGGGTTTAAATGTCCAAACCCTGTTTAAGGGGTTATGCCCTAATCCTGCCTAGGGGGTTTTGTGTGCCCCTAATCCTGCCCTGGAGGGGGTTGTAGTGTCCTAATCCTGCCCTACAGTGGGTTGTATTGTCCTAATCCTGCCCTAGAGGGGGTTGTAGTGTCCTAATCCTGCCCTAGAGGGGGTTGTAATGTCCTAATCCTGCCTTGAGGGGGTTATTTTCCTAATCCTCCTTTAAGGGGGTTATGTCCTATCCTGCCTGGGGGGGGTTGAGTTGTCCCAAATTTTCCTCCCCTGGGGGGGTTTTAGTGTCCTCATCCTGCCCTACAGGGGGTTGTAGTGTCCTAATCCTGCCATACAGGGGGTTGTAGTGTCCTAATACTGCCCTTTAAGGGGTTGGTGTCCAAACCCCTGCCCTAGGGGGGTTTTTGTAGTGTCTAACCCTGCCCTAGGGGGTTGTAGTGTCCTAACCCCCCGGGGGGCCCCCCTAATTTGTGTGTCCAATGGGCCCCTAAGGGGGTTTATGTCCAATCCTCCCTCAGGGGTGTAGTGCCTAATCGTGCCCCCTCGGGGGGTTGTAGTGTCCTAATCCTGCCCTACTGGGGGCTGTAGTGTCCTAATCCTGCCCTACAGGGGGCTGTAGTGTCCCTCCTCCAGCACTGGTTGTACAGAATCAGAGGGTGTGATAGTCTCTAAAACCCCGAGGAATAGTTTGCATCTAATGTGAAACCATAATTTGCTTTCTGTGCTGCAGAGCAGCGCTCCTTCATATCCTTCCTGTAAAATCATAAATTCAGACAATAGTTTGTGTTATATTCCTACTGTTTTTATCTTAATTCTGACCCTTTGAACCATTTCACAGTCTTTGCTGCACGAGGACTGTAGTGTCAAATAGAACTGGAAAAACTGAGCTATTGACTGGCTTCTGATGGACGAGCCGCGGGGTAGATATAAGATGAGCAGGGATTGTAGCACTACCCATGGCCAGCGCTCCCTGAACTGATTCCAGGATGGAGACCGGGAGCTGGCAACCTCTTATGAGAAGTAACCAGAAAACTGGTCCAAACCAAAAAGATAAAGCAAGTCCTTGCAGATCGTAGGCGGCCGCTCCACGCGGTTTTTGCACCATTTTTCCTGGTTTGCTCCATAAATATTTTTTTTTTCCTTTTGGAAAAAAAAAAAAGCTGCAAAAAATAAAACCAATAAATAATGCAGAGATTGTGGTGAACGTCGATGCTGAAAAAAGCAGCAAAGAAAAACAACCAAGAAGGAGCAATTAGAAAGCGGTTAATGGCTCGGGGAGGATGGGGGTAGAGCCGGGGAGGATGGGGCCAGAGCCGGGGAGGATGGGGCCATGTGCGGACAGACTGTACAGTCAGGATGTTATAGACCATTATCTCCTACCCATGATGCAACATTAACATTTATTAAAAACCCCGGGGGGGAGTGTGCCGTACCCGTGCCGACCCGGTCTGGTAAGGGAATAGCCCGGGTCACATCTGTGTTGGGTCATTCGTTGTGAACAGAAGCAACAGATTCCCTTCTGAAAATGGGGAAAAGAAATGAGCAAAGTGAAGTCCAAAGGCGACAGTCCCAATCGCAAAACCTGGTTTTTTTGGGCATTTTGCCCAACAAAATTTTTTACGCCATATTCTCGATGTAAATAAACTGTTGTACTCAAAAACTAGGCGCATTTTTGCCAGGGCCCACGCATTGTAAGCTCTAAAAAATGTGCTTACATTTTTTTTTTTAGCAATGATATGCTGTGCGCCTGCATAACCAATGCCCTATTGAGGTGCGGCATTTATTACAAGTGTATGTGTTAGGGGGCATTTCACAAAATTTTTAAACAGGTGTTTTGTGTTGGGTGCATATCATCAAATTACAGGTTTATGGTTAGGTGTTTATCATAAAATATTACAAGTGTATGTTTTAGGTGTATCATAAAATTATTACAAGTTTATTGTTAGGTGCATTTTAAATTAATTTTACAAGTGCTTGTTTTAGGTGAATTTCCCAAATTTTTTACGGGGTGTATGTTTTAGGTGATTTTCATTTTAATATTACATGGTATGTGTTGGGTTTGCATATCAAAAATATTAAAAGGTTATGGGGTTAGGTGCATTTTATAATATTACAATGTAGTGTTAGGTGCATATAAAATAATATTACAAGTGTATGTGTTAGGTGCATATCACTAATATTACAGGTGGGGGGTTTTTGGTTTGCAAATCCCCATAATATTACGGGTGTATGTTTTTAGGGGGCATATCATAAAATTTTAAACAATTTGCATGTTTTTTGGGGGGCATATCATAAAATATTCCCAAAGTGTTTGTGTTAGGTGCATATCACATAATTTTTACAAGTGTATGTGTTAGGTGCTTTTTCAAATAATTTTAAAAAGTTTTATGTGTTGGGTGCTATCACAATATTACAAGTCTATGTTTTTAGGTGCATATACATAATTTTAAACAGGTGTATGTTTTAAGGTGCATATCATATAATATTAAAATTGCATGTGTTAGGGGGATTTTCTTTTAAAAATTATTCCCAAGTGTATGTGTTAGGTGCATACCCTAATTTTTCAAGTGTTTTGTGTTAGGGGCCTATCCCCATTTTTTCCCGTTTTATGTGTTGGGTTTGATACCCATATAATATTCAAGTGTCTTTTGTTTGGGGAGGATTAACTAAATTACAAGGTATGTGTTGGGCCCATATCAATAATATTAAAAGTGTATGTTTTTTGGTGCTTATCACATAATATTAAGGTGTTTGTTTTAGGGCATACCCCCAAAAATATTACAAGTGTATGTGTTAGGTGAATTTTCACATAAAAATTTGGTGTATTGTTGGGTTTGCATTTAATATAATTTTACAAGTCTTTGTTTTTAGGGGGCATTACAAAAATATTAAAAGGGTATGTGTTAGTTTGCATATTTTTTAATATTTACAGGTGTATGTGTTAGGGCTTTACCCCAATAATTTTTACAAGTGTATGTTTTTGGGTTTGGATATCATAAATATTACGGGTTGTATTTTGTTAGGTGCATATCAAATAATTTTAAAAAGGGTATGTGTTAGGGGGCTTATAACAATTTCCCAAAGTGAAAGTTTTTGGGGTGCATATCATAAAATTTAAAAGGTATGTTTTGGGAAAAATTATAAAATTTATTAAAGTGTATGTGTTAGGGGGGCATACCCCTAATATTACAGGTTTTATGTTTTTAGGTGCATATATATAAATATTTCCCAAGTGTATGTGTTTGGTGCTTTATCACATAATTTTTTCCCAAGGTGTATGTGTTAGGTGCATATCTCATAATATTACGGGTTTGTATGTGTTAGGTGCATATTTTCATAATTTTAAACAAGTGAATGTGTTAGGGGGCCATTTCACTTAATTTTAAGGTGTTTGTGTTAGGTGCATTTTAAAAAAATTTTTAAAAAGGGGGTATGTGTTGGGTTTTGCAAAATCACTTAATATTACAAGGTTTTGTGTTAGGTGCATTTCACTTTAAATTTTACGGGTGTATGTTTTGGGTTTATATCACATAATTTTACAGGTGTATGTTTTTGGTGCATATCATAAAATTTTACGGGGTTGTTTGTGTTAGGTGCATATATTTTTAATTATTACAAGTGTATGTGTTGGGGTGATATCACTTTAATATTAAAGTGTATGTGTTGGGTCCCCTTAATCACAATTTTACAATTTGCATGTGTTAGGTGCATATACTTAATATTAAAAGGGTTTTATGTGTTAGGTGCATATACATAAAATTTTTCAAGTGTACTGTTAGGTGCATATCACATAATATTACAGGTGTATGGGGTTAGGGATATCATTTAAATATTTTAAGGGTATGTTTTTGGGTTTGAAATATCATAATAATATTAAAAATTTTATGTTTTAAGGTGATATCAAAAATATTAAAAGTTTATGTGTTGGACTACAAAAATTTTCCCAATGAAATGTGTTAGGTGCTTATCTTATAATATTAAAGGTGAAAGTGTTAGGTGTTTTCACATAATATTACAAGTGTATGGTTAGGTGCATATCCCCATAATTTTAAACAAGTGTATTTTTTAATTCATATCCCCTTTAATATTAAAGGTGTTTTGTGTTGGGTGAATCACATAATTTAAAAAGGTGAAAGTTTTTAGGTGTTTATCCCCAATATTACAATTATGTTTGGGGGCTATACAAAAATTAAGGTGTATGTGTTGGGGGCATATCACAATATTACAATTTTGTGTTAGGTGCATTTCACATAATATTACAAGTGTATGGGGTTTGGGTGCATATCACTTAATTTTTCAGGTGTAGTGTTTAGGGGGCATTTTCACTTTAATATTACAGGTGTTTTGTAGGTGCATACAAAAATATTCCCAAAGTGTATGTGTTAGGTGCATATCCCAAAATTATTACAGGTTTTATGTGTTAGGTGAATATCACAAAAATTTTTAAAAGTGTATGGGGTTAGGTGAAATATCACATAAAATATTACAGGTGTATGTGTTAGGTGCATTTTTCACTAATTTTACAGGTGTATGGGGTTGGTGTATATCAAAATAATATTACAGGTGTTTTTTTTGGGAAAGAAATATCACATAATATTCCCGGTGTATGTTTTTAGGTGAATTAAATAAAAATTACAAGTTTTATGTCTTAGGAGGATATAAAATAATATTAAGGTGTATGTGTTGGGGTGTATATACAAAAAATATTAAAGGTAGGGTTTTAGGAGCATATCACTTTAATATTAAAAATTTGTATGTTTTTGGCGCTTTATAACATTTTATTAAAAATTGTATGTTTTAAAGGAGCATATAACATAATATTACAGGTGTATTGTTTGGGGGGCATATCACATAATATTAAAAAGCAGGGGGGGAAAGTGGGCAAGCCGAAGCCCCAACCCCGACTCCTAAATTTTCCCCCAACCCCCCGGGACCCCTGACCCCCTCTCCCCGGCGCATGTTTAAGTAATAAACTTTATGTATTTAAAGGGGGAAACCCAACCCGGTTTTTATCACCTTATGTTTTACAATAATAAAGCTTTTAGGAAAAACCCCCCCCCCCCCCCATTGACCAGCAAAATGGAAAACAATGTTTTGATTTTTAAACCCTTGGGGGTAAAAGTTAAAGAAAAAGCTGTATTTGTACCAAAGCCCCAGTCTGCCCCAACCCTTTGGAATGTTTTAAAAGATACTGGGATCAGTTTTTGTAAAGTCATGTTTTAATCTGACCCAAGACCCCAAAAAGGATTCAAGCAGTATTAAAAAACCCAAAAAGGGGGATTTTCCCAAAATACTAACAAAATAAAAAAAATTTTAAAATTTTTTTTTTAGGAGCAAAAAAATGTTAAAAAATGCAAATTTCGGAAAAAATTGCAGAAAATAAGCAGATGCTTAAAAACCCTTTTAAGTCAAATTTTTTGTATAAAAATAGGGGAAAATGGGGTGTTTATTAAAAAATTTTCAGTTTGCCTCATTTTACAAAGCGTAGTGGAGGGTGGGGATTTTGGAGCCCGAAAATCACAAAATTTTAAAAACCCTTTTTTACCCTTTTGCTTGTCAGTGTAAAATATATTTATTGGATAAAGACTTTAGAACACCTAAAAATTTTAAATATGCAAAACACTGCAGGAAATTTGTGGAGTCTTGGGAAATTTTTTCTTTAAAATAGCCCTTGCCCACACCAGATCTGCATTCAGGGGGAAAAACCCCACATTGATTTTCAAATTTCCAGGCTACAGAAAAGGCTCTCTTTCACTAAATTGGAGGGCCCCAAAACTGTGACCCCCCAGGGGGCCCAAAATTTAACAATGTCAGGGTTTTAAAGGAAAACGCCTTAGCCACCGGGCAGGTTTTATGAATGGTTTTTTCATCTACTTCTTTTGAAAAAGATGAAAAATGTTGCTAAAACTGTTTTTCCAATTTGGGGGCAGAATCTTTCCCCCGGGGCTGTTTCTTTGCCTGCTCCCTGTAAACAAATTTTAAATCCTAATTGAAAGAGCTGGGAAAATATGGGGCGCAGGAGCACGGCCGGGCCCAATTCCTCTTGCTCTTTGAAACGAACTAAATGGGCCAAACCAATTATTTATTTTGGGGTCGGGGTCGGTCCATTTTATGAAGACTCCGACTCCTGCAAAATAGGGACCGAAACCGAAATCCCAATCCACAGCCCCGATTACAAGTGATGGTTTGGCTTATATCACATTAAAAAAATTTTAAAAATGTATGTGTTAGGGGCTTAAACACAATATTAAAAGTGTATGTGTTTGGGGAAAACTTAAAAAAAGATTTAGGTTAAATAATAAAAAAGGGGAGTGAAGGGGTTTTACAAACAAAAAGGCATATTCACATAATATAAAAGTGTATTTTGTTAGGGGATTAATTTAAAATTACAGGTGATGTGTTAGGG